>CAUYQG010094744.1:0-13715 GCA_963574415.1 Tarsius wallacei
AATAAAATAAAATAAAATAAAAGGCTCAGCCTGTAATCCCGCGCCTTTGGGAGGCTGAGGTGAGTGGATTGCCTGAGCCCGCAGGTTCGAGACCCGCCTGGGCAACTTGGCGAGACCTCATCTCTACAATAAATCAAAAAAAAAAAAAAAAAAAAAAAAAAAAATTAGCGGGGCGTGGTAGCGCACACCTGTCGTTCCAGCAAATTGGAAGGCTGAGGCGGAAGGATCACCGGAGCCCAGCAGGTGAGGCTGCGGTGGCCGGGAGCGGCCACTGTACTCCAGTCTGGGCGACGGAGTAAGACTCCAACTCAAAAAAAAAAAAAAAAAAAAAAATATATATATATATATTCATACTCCCATAAGATGAAATGTTATCACTCTTATTTAATATGAAAAAAACGAAACACAAATAAGTTTAGTATCGAAAAGTGGTTTGTCAGAAGCTAGAAGTCACATTCAGACTTTCACCTGCTCTGTGCTTTCTTCGATTTTTATTTAATTTTATTTGAAAACAGTGTCTTTCACCTTATTGTGTTTAGAATGCAAACTCTCTCTCTCAGATTTCTCCTCTGCAATCAAATGAAATCAGCACTTACCCAGTCCCTTCCCTGTGCCAAACACTGGATACAGCCAGTATTGTATCACATAAAACACAATTTTAAGAATGCTTTACAGAGCTAAGTAATTTTTTTCATATTTGAATTAACAAAATACATAACAGCACTTTCTTCTGTCTTTAAAAAACATTTTATTTGAAAGGAGAAAAATGAGAATCAAACTTTATTTTAGACTCCCTTTATGGAAATATATCTAATTCTGTGCTTTATGGTAGAACCCAATTAATTAGAATGCTATTTTTATTTAATAAACATCTGACTTAGCTTCAGGAGTTAACTAAAATTAGATTTTGGTAGTTTGTAAAACAACCAAAAATGTACAAACAAAAATGAAAATTTCTAAAATGTAGGCTGGTGAGTTGAATCTGATTGATGATGAAGACATACAAATTGCTGAAATCTTTAGTACTCTTATTGTTGGTTTTCTTTTTTTTTTCATTTACATCTTTCTAATGGCAGGGAAATAGCGAAGAGCATTCTGTCAAAGTCACATTTTGTTAATTGTATCTGTGGTTGTTGGGAGGAGGCTGAGTGTTCAGAAGGGCACAGCGAATGGGCAGTCTTCCCGTGTACCACGGAAATTGTAAAGGAGTGATTCTTCAATGGCATTCCCCCACAACCGGTCTATATTAGCTGACAATTAGAATGACTAACAAAATCTACACTCCTTATGGGTCAATTGCCTTTGAATTTGTACACCTTTACTCCTTGTTTCTTCAGGATGAATTCATCAGTTTTCTTTCCTACATAAAAATATATCCTGGAAAGACTAGTCCTGGTACATCTTTAAAGATGCCTGGATTCTAGAGCTAATGTGGCTTAGATTTAAACTAAAAACCCTGCTGCATTAACCTATCTACATCTTTTAATACACATTATTATTCAGATATGTCATTTTAAAGTGTGGGTATTAATGCACTATATCTTTTTCTAACTGTAGCTAAAGAAGTAACTGGACTCACACATCAAATATATATTAGGTACCTTCCTTTTCTAGGTACTAGGAGTACATCAAGGCACAAGTTAGGACAAATAGGCCTCAGGTAACATATGAACTTTTGCTGTTAAGTTTAAGCTAGTAAAAGTCTTGAAAACTTGTTGGCAGCCTCTGATTATCCAGTCATCCTCCTGTTTTCTTACATTAAAAGTCTACTGTAAACTTAGAACAAAGTAGGTTCCCAGTACAATGTTAAATAAATGAGCCAGATTGTTGAAGCAGATTAATATTATGGAAATGTCCAACTTATTACTCTTTATTAACCCAGAAATACTCTTTCACATATCTCTTGCTTCTGTTTCTCAGTGCTTGTGACTCAGGTAACTCCCCTCATGTGATCTGTTTCATCAGAAAAGATACACACGTATCCCTTTTAATGTCTTTTCATCTTCCAGATCCAATGACCTTGGGATGATCTTTGACTCTTGAAACCAACTGAACCTATTCAAAACTTTCCTTTAGGATGGCCATAAAGGTAAAAACTTTATCTATGTCTCTTACTATTCTGATTCAGGTTTTTCTTAAACATTGGTATTTATGATTAATTTGTTATCATTAACTAGTTAAAAATCACATTTGCCTTTAGAAGGACATTACTTTAAATTTCTAATAGTGTTTCAATGACACCATAATCTGTGATATAAAGCATGTTTTTTCTAAGAAATTTACTTTCAGACTACAGGTTATTTAATGTCACTAACTGACCTTATACAAATGCACCTTTAGAATATTTTACTCAAACCAAATGCTATGAAGTTTTACAAAAGTCAGCTACCAAGTTTTTAAAAACAAATATTCGATTTTTAAAGTAAAAAAATTAAAATAACTGCTATATTCCAGTAGAAATGGAAGAGAATGAGTGTATATAATATTAAGGGACAGGAACTGTCATTAAATATCAAATATGAATAAATTATTCTATTAAATATAATTGCTAATCAACATTTTAAAGTGTTTTAGAGAAAATTTCAAAGTTCATGAAGAAATATTTTTAAATGTGTGCAAATCTAAATTCCTGATTATAATAACTAAGTGGAAGGGTGAGCTTGAATAGAGAAATTCAGGGTACGAAGATTTAAAAAAAAACAGCTTACAATACATTGATGTTTGTACAAAATTATTTATTATTCATTTATCAATCTAAAAAGTTAATTTGAAAGGATTTTTTTTTGGCAACATGTATGTATATAAAAGTTGAGCTACTTGGGAGGCTGAAGTGGGAAGATTGCTTGAGCTTAGGAATAGGAATCCAGCCTAGGCAACATAGCAAAGGCTGGTCTCTTACCAAAAAAAAAAAAAAAAGGAAAGTTGACAAGTTGTCTCTTTGGCTTATCATTTTATCCTTTTTGTTTTAATTATTCTAAAATCCAGAACCTACCTGAATATTATGATAAAGTTTTTTTTTTAAAAAAAACAGCATTGCACATGTTCCACACATAGTTAAGGTAAAACATTAATTCTACTTTGTATTCCTTAGCCACAGGCACATTAAGAATTAACAGATATCCACGGAAAACAGAAATACCTGTGGAGCCATAGTTGACTAAATAGATAGGTCTTGAGCAAAGTTAGAGCTGAATTCAACCAGAATTCAACTTTTTTCATTATTTATCTAGATCACACTAGACATTACCTCGATTAAGCAAGATATTTGCTTCCACAAGTGTAGACTGACAACATGTACCCATACCTCAATATACCATGTCAAAATTGTGTCTAATCCCAGTCATTGTTATAGAGGGATAGCAGTGTATTCAGGGCCAATTTTACTCTTCTAAAGCCATCTTTCAAGAACTATTTTGAAATTATACCCATTTGTGTAAGTGTGTTTTGGCTTAATGTATAGTACAATGTAGAAAGTAAAAATTGCATCACCAAGCTTTAATATCAAAGTACATTTAAGTGACGTTATCTTTCCCCAATATCAATATGGGGAGAAAAAAAGAGAAAGTATATGGCTTGAAACTATTACATCCACAAACTGTGAGTGTCTGCTTAAAACTTAAATGGTGAGTGAATTTTTTGAAGTGTTATGTTCTTGTTCAGTCTTATTCCTGGGGAGTTTCTTACACAAACTTTGGAAAGTTATTATGTACGCATTCTGACATATAGGTATTTTTAGAGAAAAAAATATACAAAGAAAACGATCAAGGAAAAAAGGCAGAGGAGAGTACATCTGCTGTGCCAATGCCTACGTTACCTGTCACAGGTGGGAGACATAAAGCGTCCTGCTCTCCTCAATGGCACTTAAGAGGAAGAGCTCAGGATCTACTTAAAAGGATGTTTCCATGAGCTATCTATATTTCCTAAAATAAGGGATGTTGCTGTACAAAAAGGCAACAGGCTTCCTGGGTGTCATTAAATGTGATTAAACTTCTAGTCGTTGTATAATTTCAGCTTTGAAAGTACATTGCACTAAATTTCTGGGCTTTCCATTTCAGCAGCTCATTATTCTGCTCCTATCATATTTTCTCCTGTTGTGTTTTGTTTCATGGTTTTAAAATACTATATGGAAAATTATTTTAATGACAGAGATTTTGATGCTATTGTTTTAATTATTTTAATGAGATATTCATATTTGACTGAATCTGCATTTGTTTCTTTTTCTGAATTCAGCATTTTTGATAATATACTGCTTCACATAGCAACTTAGAATACATGAAATTATATATTTAAAGTGATGTAAAAATGTTCATACTTCTCAAATGATGCATTGCTTCTTAATTCTGTTCTTTGTGAATGAAGCAAAGTCAAGTTAAAGCATCTGGAATGAATATGGAGCTTTTATTTCATTAAGAAAGGCAAAAGGTATCCTATGATCTGAATATCATCATCAAATCATAGAAGAACTAGGCCAGGTACGACCTCTTATTTTCCACATTATGACATTTGGTACAACTTAAAGAAGAGTAAAAATTTTTGCAAGCAAAACATCTCAGTATTTGCATGCGAATCTAATACAAAAATTTAGGTAGACGTTTACATTTCTAAAAGCTTTTATACACTAAAAAAGGCAGGAAGAAACCAGCATGGTGACTCACTTCTGTAATATCAGCACCTTGGGAGGTTGAGGTGAGAGGATCACTTGAGCCCAGGAGTTCTAGACCAGCCTAGGAAACACAGCAAGACCTCGTCTCTACAAAAGGTAAACATATTAGCTGGGTGTGGAGGGGTGTGCCTGTAGTCCCAGCTACTCAGGAGGCTAAGGTGGAAGGATCGCCTGAACCTGGAGGTCCAAGGCTATGGCAAGCCATGATTGTACCACTGCTCTAAAGTACAACCTGGGCGACAGAGATCCCAACTCAAAAAAAAAAGGAAAGAAAGAAAAATAAAAAAGAGGAAGAATAGTTCAATAGTTCAGATTTTCTCAATTCCTGATGACTTGCTATAAATCTGAAGCAAGGAATTACCATGAGACCAGCAGCCGACGGGCAAGTAGAATACAGGCTTTCTGGGTCCAGAGTAGAAAGAAGCATGTCCTCAACAGATTTCAAAGGCTTAATAATTTCCTATGAATGTCATTGTACGATGACATAGGTTGGTATGTTGCAAACACTTCAGGCAAAAAAAAAAAAAAAAAGTACTGAGCAATGTCATTTAAACGGTAATTCTGTTGCCCAAACAGTTGTACAGTGCTCCACAGAAAAATTAATGAAACGTTAATAAAATAACAAGTTAATTTGTAGAATTTAAAGTTAATTAAAAGTAAGGCCAGGTGTGGTGGCTAACACCTATAATCCCAGCACTTGGGACCACTGTGGTGAGAGGACTGCCTGAGCCCACGGGTTTGAGACCAGCCTGGGCAACTTGGTGAGACTGTACCTCTACAATAAATCAAAAAATTAGCTGGACGTGGTGGTGTGTGCCTGTAGTTTCAGCTACTTGGAAGGTTGAGGCAGAAGGATCACCTGAGCCTAGCAGGTCAAGGCGAGTCACTGTACTCCAGCCTGGGCGACAGTGAGACTCCAACTCAAAAAAAAAAAAAAAAATTAAAAGGGCTTCATCCCATTTGCCTAAACTTTTGAAAATATTAAGATACCATAAAGACATGTTATAAAGGGTCACTGAGAATAGTGTGATCCTTTTAAAAGGCAAGACTTTGGTATGAATGGTTAAAATCCACACACCATTTCTGCAAAAAAGTTTCTAAGTAAGACCTAAGAAGATCTTCAGTCTGAGGAAAACAATTGAAATACGTGTTTTTCACCATTACCACTTACAAATCATGTGTTTACCAAGAAAGTCAATCTATAGTCAATCTAACTTACTTTATCACATAGAACAATTTCACTGTACACTAGTACACTGTGAATACATACACCATACCCATAATTCTGTCCCTATGCAAATCTATTGGCATGTCACAAAAACTGCCCACAGTGTTTTTTGGACAAATATTTATAGCCTCGCTCATTTTGAATTTTAATAGCCATTTGAAAGTATAGTATTTTATTTATTTTTGTGTATAAAATTTCCAAACTTTTGCATAAATCCTCGAAACTTGTTTTCATTGGGTTGATACGAGTGATACACACCAGTGTTGTAATTAAGCCTTGGACTAGACCTTCCATAACTGTTGCCCATAGTTGGGGATTTTATTTCAGGGCGATTTAGACTAGTATTTGGTGTGTTGCTTGTTGGCTGAATGGCACTCTCAATCTTACAAAATGGCTCAAAACGACTGTAAACACGCCGGTCAATTGAATGAGATCTTAGAATCTCATTGGACGTTGGCCTTGGAGAAGAAGTTGACCTTCTTTCAGGAGTAACAACTGTATTAATTTCCTTTGAATCTCGGTACTGGATCTGTTCGGTGTTAAATCTTGGGGCAGAAGCATTTCCTGCCCTGTCCAAGAACTTGTTTTCAACTGGACCTGGAGAGGGTATTTTATTACATTCATCTGATGGAAAATTTATCCCCTGAGATGAGCTAACTGTTACATCTTCCTTACTCTTGTGGATGCTGCCTTGAGAGTTTGATGAGGAAGAACGCTTTCTTCTAGGAGATGAGTCAACTTTTGGTTCCGATTTTTTCGGTTTCTGATTTTCTTCACTCTCAGAAGCTAATGTGTCAGAGCTACTACACATTCTATAAAAGACAGGTGCTTTATTTTTGGATAGATTTTCTTTCTTTTCTGGGGTAAGGCTAAGTAATGACCTTAACTTCTGAGATCCCTTTTTCAAAAAACTTGGGGAACCCTTAACTTCCTTCTTCAAAGTGAGTTCTTTGTTGGGTTCCTCTTTATTCACATCAAGGAGAGCAGCAACGGAAACTGATTTGGTAGTCGGGCCACCTGGAGGATTTCTCTTAATAACATCTTCCTCCTCTTCCTCCATGTTATGGGTCACATTGTGCATGCTCTTAGAACTTTTCAGCAAATCCTCCTTGGGTTTTTCTGGTTGTCTAACTCGATTCCTGGTAAGTGTACTGTATACATAATGCTTACTATTTCCATGATCTAAATTGGCTTTTGAGTGGTCAAAGTATGGGAAACTTCGCCTCTTAAGTAGATTCTCGTTTTGTTGGTTCTTTGGATTTTCTGTCTGCTTATTGACACACAAGGTTGTATATATATAGTTACTTGATTCTTTATGGCCATTTGTAGTTTGGTTTACAGCTGGTGAGTGGTTTTCAGGAACCTGCAGAGTGTGCATCTTTGGTGCCTCTGACTGTGATGGGAGGTTGGGGGTTAATTCTGGCAAGGGTTTGTCTGTCAAATGCTGTACATTTGTAGGGGTTTCTGGGACCTTTTTAGGTGTGTCACTTCCCTGGGAACCAATGATAGTTGAATTTGAGGAGCCGGTTGTACTACTGTTAACTTCCTGTTGTTCGGGTAAAGTTGGTTTAAATACAAAAGAAGAACGAAGCCGAGAATGAGTATAAAGGGCATTGGCTTTCAAATTCTCAGGAGTATCATAGCCCTCATATCGGTCACCTAAAGCCGATCCATTTGAGTCAGGCGTAGCTTCTGAATGATCATTTAAGTAGGATTCAATTCTCCAGTTACGTAGGAATGATTTTGTGGTATGCTCAAGAGTTGGCATTCGTTGTTGCAAAAAGCGAATATGATTATCTGTCCCATTAAAAGACCTCCGCACAGTTGAATTCCTGTCTGCAAGGTTTGTTGTTTTTCTCTGGGCGAGCCGGTCAGCAAAGCTCTGGGCAGGCGTGTTTTGGGGGTGTACATAGCCTCCGCGTGATGAGGATGTCACACTGAGACTATCTGAAGGCCTTTTCCAATTACCAGGCAGATTATTGGTTCTATTCAGAGCCCTATTAAGCAGCAGGTATGGTGTCGTCTCTGGCTGCTCCCCAGCATAACTGTGCCTTTTCCAATTTTCATTTAGCTGAGTGGGTTGAAACTGACGTATTGTATTTGGACCATTAAAGTTTGGAACAAAATGGGGTTTGTATCCATGATTTCTAATGTTATATTTGTCATGTTCATTTCGCGTATATATCCCTCTGTTTTTGAAGTAACCAGAATCTAGTTGATGAATTTTGTCTTGTCTACCAAAAAGATTTCTTTGGCTAGAAACAGAGGCTAATGAAGAAACTGAACACTGGTAAGTGCCATTTTCCCAGAGTGCTTTGCCATGCTTCACCCTTGATGATTCTTCCTGAGCATATGAACTGGGAATGCAGGATCTAGCATAGAGTGTTCTAAATTCTTCATCAAAGGACTCAACAAGTTGTCCTGTGATTATCTGAACCATGCTGAGGTGAGTTTTCTCAAATGACCACATATAACTGAAAAAAAAAGAAACATTTTTAATGTTGATAAGTTGAAAGACTGATCATGTATAGTTCTACTGTAAAAAAGTGTTATTTAATGTTCTAGTGTTTTTTTCTTGGCTGCCATAATTTAGAATATTTTCAATTGTTATATGCTTGTAATTACACGTGTCTTCTCATACTCATATTCGTATTTTTAAATAACAAAACTCAAGTTATGGCTTTGAATCCACCCATAATTTCTGACGCAACTTTTTAGAAGTCCAAAGAAAATCTTGCTGTGCATTTTATATAACTGCCTGCAAAGAATGTATGAAGCAAAAACTGATATTGTATTTCATATATACCATCTTGGCAGAGTGCAGGAAATCAAATATTGGAGGAAGAGATGAGAGGGCTGGATTCTGCTGAGCCACAGACATGTGAGTTTGGGCCTCACTTACTGCATGTTCAAAATGAGGGCACAGGCAGCATATTAGCTACAATGGCTTATAGTTGTAACATGATGTAATATAGGAGACGTCTATTTCAATGCATGTATTTTAAGAGTCTCAAAGTTTTCAGACTGTTGTCTCTGTGGCTTACTCAGTAAGTGTAATTTAGCATGCTGGGCGCTGTAAACAGAGATTTGTCGGCTGCAGCCTCAGTTGGTAAAGGGCAAACTTCGCTGTACTCAGTGTACACAGTATTAGTTAATGTAGTCCTCAGAAATCATGCCAGTCAAAATGCCAACTTGGGTCTTTTAATATAGAATACAATTTCTAGAAAATTAAAGTTTATATGACTTTACAGTACTTTATGGAACTTCCAAACACCTTCCTTCCTAGAGTTTAGAGGTAATAACTATCTTGAAATTTCCTATCAAATTTTAAATCTGATCTTAGATTTAAGATGATAGATGATTTAATATATAGAGTCACTGAGCTGAGAAATAAATGAATTGCTAATATACTATGCAACAAATAATGCACATAACATAGTGGGGGTTAATACAAAATGAAAAAGAAACAGACACTCTCCACATTGAAGGATTGTACTGTCTATATAGGAAATTATATAAAGTACAAATAAGAAGACTGTTTAATGTGCTGAGTAATAATTGAAAATACATAAGATATCACAAACAGCAGTATGCAATTTAAGAATCCTGTAATTCTGATATGCTTAATTTTATCTAGTATGCCTATTGAAAACAGTATGAGAAGAACATTGACTAAGTGTTCTTCATGTGAGCACATGTGGTTCACCTGGCTGACTTAAAAGAAATGGTAGGGCAACTCCCTCGGCTCCTCACCTGCTCTGGGAGCTTTTCTGTCCTCTCAATAAATCCTGCCTTCTTTAAAAAAAAGAAAAAAGAAAAAAAGAAAAAAGAAACGGTACAAAAGTGTAAATGGAAAAATTTTCAATCCAACCGAGAATATGAACACAAAATATGTTAGAAACATCAAATGATAGAATGAAGAGTCAGCTATCAAGTATGAGGAAATCCTTGAGGAAAGTGATGAGCTCAAGCAGTAGAAAAGCATCATGATAGGTGCATTGCATCAATATTTTACAATATTTTGATGAAGACTAAATATCCACAGGTTCAGACACAAAAGGTGTGGAACAACAAACTGGATGGAAGAAGAAACATGTGGAAAAGAAAAGGAAGCAATAATGGCCATGTTTTGATTGAACACAGAAAGCATTATATTTAGCTGAAGTAAATAAATAAGCCATATAAAGGATTTATGAATTAGTGGGAAAAATCAGAAAGTTTATGTAGAATTTGTTTCCAAACGTTGATAAATTATAATCGGTGTTTGAGGAATTTTTTTTTTTTAGTGGCTATTTCTAGTATAGATTTGAAAGATGAGGGATTGAATGTACTATGAAGAGTGAAGCAGAGTAAAGTAAGAGCTCGATTCAAAGGAGAAAGTGAAATAATGTGAGAGGGATCCAAAAAAAAAAAAAAAAAAAGAAATTACTTGTTTCTGCAGATCAAACGGTCAACCAAAGTTTTTATCTGGAAGTTTTGGGAAATTACATCACAATTTGTGAAAGAAACGTCTCAAGTTGTGGCAAATAGATGATTGGTTCTTCCACTGTGACAACACACTTGCCCACACTGTGCTGAGTGTTCAGTAGTTTTTGACCAAATATGGCATGACCCCCGCCCTGCCCTCCCCATTCACCCAATCTTGCCCCAAGCAACTATATTTTTGTTTCCCCAGATAAAAAAAGTCTTCAGAGGGAAATGTTTTGCCCATGTGGAAGAGGTGAAACAAACAAATAAAGAAATGGCAGAAGCACTAAAAGGCATTAAAATTGAGGAGTTCAAAAACTGTTGTGAGCAGTGGAAAAACATCATGATAGGTGTGTTGCATCAAACTGAGAGTCTTTTGAAGGTGACTGAAAATTTAAACATGTAAGAATAAATATACAATTTTTTATAAATAAACTCCAGGTTTTGGGGGGTTCCCCCTTGTAAGTAAAAATGTTGTGCCAGTAGTAAGAAGAATCAGAAGATCGTTATGTCATAAGGGCTGTCAATAGGTTATGAGATAAAAATAATCTCTAGGTGTTGAGCTTAAAAGACTGAGAAGATGCTGGTGCTGGTAAATGAGTGACAACTGGAAAAGTTTTCCTGCTATGGTAAATCAGAAAATAATACTGCAATAAAATTTCAGGTAACAGGAGGACATTCAATGGAGTATATTCAATAAATAAATCTGAAACACTAGAGACACGCTTCAGGGTTTGGGAATGAATCCCTGTCTCTTGCTCATATCCCAGGTGATCTGTATCAACTATATGCCAGAAACTACCAAATCTGTGTTGTCAGTGCTGACCTCTTCCTTATCTCTAGAATCAATGCCCAATCTCTTTGCAATTTTAATGGGCCTTTAGTATGTCCTATTAATAAGTTTTCATCCAACACTGCTTCTTCCCCCAACCTGTTTCTTCCCTAGCCTTACTTATTTAACTCCGTGGCACAATCATCTTTTCAGGTGATCAAGACAGAAAACAAGGAGTCATCTATGAATGCTTTTCTTTCCCAGACCCAGCAGGAATCAACAGGTCCTGCTGACTCTGATTCCAAAATCTCTCACAAATCTATCCTATCCTGCTCTCACCCTAGTCTAAGGCATCATCAGCTAATATGACTCTTAGTTTCCGCATTTGCTCATATTTCCATCAACACAGCAGTAGGAGTGAACTTTCATAATATAAATTGGGTCATTCCACACTTCTACACAGAACTTTGCATTTTGTTTAAATTAAAATTCCGACGCCTTACATGGCCTAAGAGAATTCCTTCTCTGCCTGCTTTCCAGTTCCACTACAAATTGCTCTCTCCTTGCCTAATGTGCTCCTGCCACATTGGCCTTCTTTCTGTTCCCAGATATCTGCCCCAGGATCTTTTCACTTACTTTTCCTTCTGCAATGTTTTTCTTTCATCTGGCAGTCCCCAGCTGACTTCCTCTTAGAAGACACTTATGTCTACCCTACTGAAATATGTACCTGATCATGCTTTATCATATTTCCCTGGTCTCACACTTCCAGTGTCCCTTATTACTATCTGATGTTTTCCTGTGTGTTCTCCCTTGTTAATCATCTATCTCCCTTGCCCACTAAAAGAAAAATTATCCCAGTTTAGGGACCAGGTCAAGGCTACATTTCCAGGAGCTAAGAATGCTGCTTGGCATATTGCAGAAACTAAAAAATATTTGTTGCAAATAAACAACTGATAATATAAATTAATAATCAATCATTTTAAAAATAAAAAATAAGAGATGTTTATGTTGGTGGAAAGTTTAAAAGGTTTAAATTAAATCTGGATTACTTTGCATGTTTCTTTCTTTTTCTCCCATATACATTACTAAAAAGACAGCAATGGGAAAAGGGAAGTAGCTAGAGAAAGTATTAAACACATTTTAGAAGACAGAAATCTGATGGAGAAGTGGTAGATGACTAGGGGAAGTTTGTACACGTTGAGTACCAATGAGAATAAGCCAGTTGGGCCCAGTAGAATCTTTACAGATTCAATGCTAGAAGGAAAGCCTACCGTGGATGGTACATGGCCTCTAATAAGGCCATGGAAACAGAAAACAGGAGACTTGACTGAAAGTCCCATGCAGGGTGGCTGGCCCTTCACATTCACTTCTCTTCTCTCTCCCCTGCAGCACACCTTCCTAACACTTTTCGGGAAACCTACAGTTTATTTCAGCAGAAACAAATCCAGAGAAGGCCTGAACTCAGAAACTTTAAACAACACATACTGGGATGAAGCTGAAGCTAAAATCAAATATTATGACCCTCAGCTCCCTTCCCCATTTTGCTTCTAGAATACCTGCAAGTTAGGTTCATAACCTGACTGCATTCCCAATTCTGTCTCCTTCTACCAAACTTTCAGGGAAAGATATTATTTCCTGGAAACACTGAACAGTCCCAGATAAACGAGCTATTTATACTGACATTCCGGTGATCCTCTTGCAAAATTGCCAGGACTCCAGCCAACCACTCTGCTATAAGCTCAAATATTGGTAAGCATTTCCCACCCAGTTTCTAATTAGCTTTATAATCCCTCACTCTTAAATGTAAACACACAGTAAAAGAGAAAGAAGAAGGCATGCTCAACTTGTCTATGAAAAAAATGACAATATCAGAATATGAGGTACAAAAGCTGTTTTTAAACCAAATGGAAGTATATTTTTAACCAATTTATAACCAGTTCACCAGATCCTGTGATAATATTGTTTGCAATAGAAAAGGTCCGTGATTGTCAGGAAAAGTGACAATGCTTGACTGACAACCATTAACATTTTAAAGAAGAACATTTAAAATAACAAAAAGAACAAAGTTGTGATGAATTTTCATAATCTGGGGTCCTAAGAATTCCACAGTAACTACCATAAATAGTAACTTAAAATCTGTCTCTGGCATATGATATAGAGGTATAGATACATAATAAAAATAGATAACTAATATAAATAAATAATAAAAATGTCATTGCTGTGGTTTCTTTGATTTTCTCCACATTAATCTAAAGTAGTCCAGCTGTAGTCATTTCAACACATAGCACCTATTAATACCTAGTGGTAGCAAACAAAAAGTTGAGGTGAGCCAGGCTCGGTGGCTCAGCCAGTAATCCCGCGCCTTTGGGAGGCTGAGGTGAGTGGATTGCCTGAGCCCGCGGGTTCGAGACCCACCTGGGCAACTTGGCGAGATCTCATCTCTACAATAAATCAAAAAATTAGCCGGACGTGGTAGCGCGCGCCTGTAGTTCCAGCTACTCGGAAGGCTGAGGCGGAAGGATCGCCGGAGCCCAGCAGGTCCAGGCTGCGGTGGCCGGGAGCGGCCACTGCACTCCAGTCTGGGC
>CAUYQG010094745.1:0-59419 GCA_963574415.1 Tarsius wallacei
GCAATTGAGAATGATGAAATTCTCCCTAATTCATTTTATGAGGTTAATGTCATACTGATACTCAAACCTGGCAAATAACCAACAAGGAAAGAAAATTACAGGTCAGTCTCCTTGATGAACATAAATCACAAAAATTCTCAACAAGATTCCAGCAAATAAGATCCAACAACACAACTCAAGCATCATCCACCATGACTGTTGTCCTTCATTCCTGGGATGCAGAACTGGTTCAACATTTGCAAGATCATAAACGTAATTCAGAACATTAACGAGTGTAAAACCAAGAACCACATGATTATCTCATTAGATGCAGAAAAAGCATTCAATAAAATTCAGCATCTCTTCTTGATAAAAAATTCCTGAAAACTTAGGCTAGTAGAAACATTCCTCAAAACAATAAGAGCCATCTATGACAAACCCGTATACAACATTTTGCTCAATGGGCAGTACTAAGGATGAGAACATGACAAGGCTGTCCACTCTCATCCCTCCTGTTCAACATAGAGTTGTTGTAAGTCCTTGCCAGAGCAATCAGGCAAGAGAAGGAAATCAGGGGTATTCAAATAGGAAAAGAGAACATTACACATCCTCTTTGCAGATGATATGACTCTGTACCTAGAAAATCCCAGGGAGTCTCTCAAAAGCCTCTTCACACTGATAAACAACTTTGGTAGTCTCGGGTTACAAAATCAATGTGCAAAAGACAGTTGCATTTGTATACACCAGCAACAAGCAGGCAGAGAACCAAATAAAAAACACAATAGCCCCCCAAAAAACTCACATCCAAAAATATTTACTAGGTACCTTATACACTTAAGACAAAGCACCGTCCTGGGATATTCAAGAACAGGAAGGAAGTGAATGCACCGTCTCCTCAAGCAACTCACCAATCATACTGGAGACAATACAAATATACTCCAAAAGTACAGTAGATGCAACAATTCGAATAAGTGATTTAGCAGTATATGGCCATTTTAAGAATGTAATCTCTAGCTAAATTCCTCTGAAAATAAATTAAATATTTTAAACCAAATTAAAATATTGAAAACCCTCAGAATATATCCAGAAACTGACTACTTCTCATTCCCTCCCCTTCCATCAACCTTGTATGGATCATCGTTTATTTCTCACCTTTATTATTCCCATAGCCACCTACATGGCTGACCTGATTCTGTACTTGTACACTTCATTTGTAAGAACACATGTAACAAAATAACACTTTGAAAAGTATGTCAGATCTCATAATTCCTATGCTTAAAAAGATGTACTGGCTTCCTGTTTCATTCAGAGTAAAGTGAAATTTTATCAAATGACCCACAAGGTCTTCCATGATACCCCTCCGTCCTTTAACACACTGCCCAGATTTATGTGTAATTCTTTCTTGCTTATCTTTACTCACTCAACTCCTGCTGCATTCACTTCCTTCCTGTTCTTCAATATCCCAGGAATGCTCCACTGTTAGTACTGTGCTTTTGTTTGTTTTTTCTTTGTGAATCTTTTTCTTTTTTCTTTTTTTCTTTATTTTAAAGATGTGGGGTACTATTCAGGGTTAGGTATACAAATGTTCATTATGCACGTACCCTTGTAGATGAGGTGTGCCCCTCCCTCCCTTGGCAGTTTCCCTCAACTTGCAGTCCCATCTCCCCTCCACCAGCAGTTTGCCACTACTGCCAATCCCTTTCTTATAGTATTACGATAATTGTTCAAGGCCCAGTTATGAATGAGTACATATGGTACTCTGTTCCTTGTTTCTGTGATAGATCACTGAGTATGATGGACTCTAAATTCATCCAAGTTGCTGTGAAGTCCATATGTTTGTTCTTCTTTATGGCTGCATAATGTTCCTTGAAGTGGCTAGTCCCTTTTCCTGGAACACTCTTGCTTCAAAGTCAAATGTCCTCATCTCCTTCAACTCTGTGTAACCATCCTTGAGCATCCTATTTTAAATTGCATCCCGCTACTTAGCCCGACACTCTCAATTCCCCTGCTCTACTTACTGTTTTTCCATAGCACTTCTGTGTGTTAATGAACTAAAATTATTTAGCTTTTATTATGCACTTTGTTTAATTGTTTTCCTTAAGCACTTCTGTGTTCTAATGAACTAAAATTATTTAGCTTTTATTATGCACTTTGTTTAATTGTTTTCCTTAACCTCATAAGGCACAATATTTCTATAATTCTTCCTGATATTTCTCAAGTCTGTAGGGTAATGAAGGACACACAGAGGGCATTTAATAAAAATGTGTGAGGTAAATGAACAAAGAAAAAATACTACACTTTGTTTTTTCTAAAAAGGTCAACTTTTATTAAAATGAAATCTACCTATATGGTATTTTGCTTTTTGCTTATTTTTATTATTCCTTTTTTCCAACTATGAGCTTCTGCTAGAAAGACTAAAATAATATCACCATGTATGTAGTAGGAGCAAAAAATAATAGAAAAATTGGCTGGGTACAGTGACTCACACCTGTCCCAGCAATTTGGGTGGCTGAGGCAGGAGGATCACTTGAATCCAGGAGTTTGGGACCAGCCTGGGCAACATAGCAAGACCTTTTCCCTACAAAAAATAAAAATAAAAAAATAGCCATGTGTGGTAGCACATGACTGTAGTTTTAGCTACTCAGGAAGCGGAGGCAGATAGATCACCTGATCCCAGGAAGTTGAAGCTTCGGTGAACCATGATTGTGCCATGCACTCCAGCCTGGGCAGCAGAGTGAGACTCTGACTCAAAAAAAAAAAAGGAGAAGAAAAAGAAAGAAAAATTATCAGTGAGCTTCTTTTATTTACTACTCAAAAAAATACCTCTTTTGATGCTACTTGACATAAATTATTAGTCTGATTTTCCAACAAGCAGATGAAAGCCTGGGCTTTGGGCACCTTTCAGAGAAGGACACCTTATGTAGGTTTGTGGAAGGAACAGACTAAACAGCTGCTTCCCTTTGATGAGAACTGACCTCTACACACTTGTCTTGTTCCCCCTCTCTCTTCATTGGTGGTGACACTTTTGTTTTTCCATCAGAAAATAGACCATAGATATGTGCTTAATGGTATAAATAAAATTATGTGAAATTTATCCCCATGTTAACTACAGCTCTACCCCCTTCTGTTCTACCAGAAAAAATAATTTTAAAAAAATATCAGAATGCTAGTAATGTGAGTAATTTTATACACAATCCAATTGGTTTTTATAAAAATATTTTAAAAATTACAAAAATTAGTTCTTTGTTGCCTATAAATATAAGGTTGCAACATAGAACAGATGATAAGACAACTAAGGGTTTTGACACTGAATAAAGAATCACCACCTGGCTCATTTCTGAAGATGCTTTTCAGAAGAACACCGAAGTGATAGATTCAACGGCTACATCCCAGCAGCTGACTAGAACTTTCACTGGTGTATCAATTCATTAACTTGTTGAAGAGTTATGGAATCTCATTTCTCAGAAGACATACAATATAACAGAGTGTAAATATAACAATTGGTCCTTACTTAAAAGAATAATGAAATAGTAGGAGAGGGAGAGATAAAAACACAGAGTATAATATTCTAATTTTTGCAGGCAGCCAAATGTAAGCAAAAATTCCATAAAAGAAATAGAATAAAAATTTCTTCCTTCTGAAACTAAAAAGCCAACATTCACTACTACAATTTTGCTCAGTCAGTTCCTTTTCTTGAGCACTATTTGATTTTGATTATGGGATAAATTCTATGCCTTAAAATTGCACAAGAATATATGTTTATAAACTAAGTCCCTCAGGTTAATTATGTACATGGCATTTCTGGAATACATATCTCATTCTTTCTTTCTGTGTTAAAAGCCCTTCAGTGCTTTCTCTTTCGGCCGATGACTACATAGTCTTTTGTAACTTGAGCTTCTACATTTACCTCTCATGTTCTGTCTCTACATCCAGCTTTTCCAAAATCAACCTCCTTCCCTTTCCAAGGACTGTTCTTTTTGATTCAACAATGCAGAATCACTGCTTCTGCAAAACAAACCATGATTTTCCATGCTTCTGAATCTTTGTCTTGTTCATGCCTATAATATTATTGCAATTTCCCCTCCAAGTAAACTCTGCTTATTCTTTAGAGCTTTTTTATATTGAAATTCTGTGAAGTTTCTTCCTGAAATCAGAGTCACCAGCTCCTACTTAGTACCCTAGAAATTGCATTTAAAAGTTTTCCTTCTGGGTTGGCGCAGTGGCTCATCGCCTGTCATCCCAGCACTTTGGGAGGTGGAAGCAAGAGGATTGCCTGAGCCCAAGGATTCCAGACCAGCCTAGGCAACTTGGTGAGACCTCATCTCTACAGTCAATCAAAAAATTAGCCGAGTATTGTGGTGCCTGCCTGTAGTTCCAGCTACTTGGAAGGCTGAGGCAGAAGGATCAGTTGAGCCCAGTTGGTTGAGGCTGCGGTGGTCATGAGCGTGCCACTCCACTCCAGTCTAGGCATTTACAATGTGATGCATTTATTACATCGCATTGTAAATGTTTGCTGATTTCCCTGTTTATACCTGGTGAAAACACTCTGGGAATAAGCAACATAACATTTATTTATATGTCTATTATCTCTCATAGTATTGGTAGTTGATCAATAAATATCAATTGGCAGAACACCTGTAATCCTAACACTTCGGGAGACTGAGGTGGGAGGATACCTTAAGCCCAGGAGTTTGAAAGCAGCCTGAACAACATAGTGAGAACTTTCTCATTAAAAAAATATCAAGCCGGGCTCAGTGGCTCAGCCTGTAATCCCACGCCTTGGGAGGCCGAGGTGAGTGAATTTCCTGAGCCCACGGGTTCGAGACCCGCCTGGGCAACTTGGCAAGACCTCATCTCTACAATAAATCAAAAAAATTAGCCGGAAGTGGTAGCGCGCGCCTGTAGTTCCAGTTACTCGGAAGGCTGAAGCGGAAGGATCGCCGGAGCCCAGCAGGTAGAGGCTGCAGTGGCCGGCAGCAGCCACTGCACTCCAGTCTGGGTGACAGAGTGAGACTCCAACTAAAAAAAAAAAAAAAAAAATTTTTAAAGAGAGAAATGAACTGTTGGCCTCTGAGACCCAATAAAGGGGGATACTGCCTAACTTCCCATATACATATATGCAGGGCATTAACAGTAGGTGAGACTTGGAGGCAATTCATTGATAAAAACATATTTTTCTTTAGTTCTTCCAATTTACCTGATATTTTCAATTACTAAAATGCATACAGATCACAACAAGCCCTGAATGCCCAAGGCATGTTTTTGCTGCATATTATCACCATGCCAAAGTGAGCAAAATGAGAAAAGGAGATATGATCAGGATTTGGCACCTGAACAAATGTCAAGTCTCAGCTTTTCCTGTTATAGGGACGTGATCTGAATCAATTTATTTAAACTCAAGTGAGTCTCCATCTTGAATGCACATATAAGTCACTATAGCAGGGGTGCCCAACCTCTGGGCCACGGACTGCTACTGGTCCATGGCCTGTTAGGAACTGGGTGGCACAGCAGGAAGTGAGCGGTGGGCAGCGGAGCTCGGTCTTCTGTCAGATCAGGTCGGGCAACAGATTCTCATAGGAGCGCAAAGCCTGCTGTGAACTGTGCATGCAAGGGATCTAGGTTACACGCTCCTTATGAGAATCTAATGACTGATGATCACTCCCTCCCCAATTTCCCTAACCCCACACTCCCCTGCCCTCGAAAAAAATGTCTTCCATGAAAATAGCCCCTGGTGCCAAAAAGGTTGGGGACCACCGGCCTAGAGTGTTTTGAGAAACACTGATGACCAGGCCCCACTACATATCAATTACATCAGCATTGCTGGGAATGTGGCCCAAGCACCACCTGTTTTAAGGCTCCTCGGGTGACTGTAATGTGAAACACACATTAAGAAGCTCTGCTTCTGGGAGATCCATTTTCTCATTCGGTGTGCCTTTAAAGTAACTTCAAGCTGTGCCAATAACACTCTTTGTGATCTGAATTAACATATTTGTCTTGCTTTCCTGACCATTCTCCCTAGGTAACTGATAGACCTTTCTTACGTAAACCATGTAAAATAGCACTTATTTTACTCCAATTATATTTTAAAATGCTTTTATCTAAAACAATCTCACTTAACCAAGAAATTACTTCAAAAAAGAAATAATGTCCCGTTCACTCCTTTATTACATTAGAGAAAATCAGTGACTTTCCCAGGAAATCTGTGTTGCATCAGTCCCCCTTTTGATCTGACACTAATGTCTCCTTAATTTAAATAAAATATTAATTTCTTACATGGTATTTGAAATGCATTTATAGGATCAATGTTAAAGGACCTTTTAAATCAAGAAGATAAAAATACAGTGAATTCATTATTGAATATATCTGTATTTACCTGTTTTTTTCTCTCATTCTTAAAAACTTAATTTCAGAAAAACAGCCCCACAAACACTGGGAATAATGCTAATGAGTTTCATGCTGATTTCTATCTATGCTATACCATTATTCTATAGTTCAGGGGTCAGTAAACTGTGGCACATAGCTTGCTTTTACAAATAAAGTTTTGTTGGAAACAGTTATATCCATTTGTTTATTTATTGCCTGTGGCTGCTTTAACCCTACAACAGCAGAATTGAGTAGGAGTGACAGAAATTATATGATGCAGAAAGACGAAAATATTTACCTTTAGTCCTTTATGAAAATAGTTTACTGAAACCTGCTATAGATTATTATGTTTTTAAATCTGCAATTTAAGATAGCTTGATGTTACTAGTTATTTCAAATCGTTCCTTGATGATACATCTAAAAAACTAAGGAAGAAAAATAAGTTATCTGTGAAACAAGTCTATTTCTTAGTGTAAATGATTTCTTTCTCCCTCTGTTTCTTTCTTTTCTTTCCATCACCCTCCCGTCATTCTCTGCCTCTTGTTTCTTTTTCTTTCTTTTTTTTTCCCCTATGGTACAATTTTCCTATCTTCCTAATCCTTTAGACTTTTCAAATGCTTGTCATCTGTCTACAAACCAAATGTTAATTTTTTTCTTTGCTTCTCTGGGACCGAGTCTGGAAAAGATCATTCAAGGATGATTTTAAGGTTTCTTAAAATAAGGTAGAAATGCAGATTATGTTTCACATATCTTGCTATTTTCTCCTCAGATCTGGCAAACTTCTAAAGAGGTAAATAAACTTGTGCCAGGGACCTAGTCTTGAACTAAATATTGGGTACCAGCCAAAATCCTGTCTGTTTTTCCGATGCTATGATCAGATAACAGCAGGAATCAATCAGTGGTATCAGGTGTTCCTGCCTCCAAAATGTTAGTATAAAATTCCTGTTATGAATGAGAAAAGTGCAAAATATTTAAAAAAAAAAAAAAAAAAACCTTCGTGAGTAGGCATAATACTAAATCATGACACAACTTTTTAAAACAGTTTCTGGTTTACTGGTCACTCAAATATTGTATTATTTAATAACCATTTTAAATAATGATTTTAACAGTACTTTTATCTTTATTTTAAATATGATTTCATGATCTCTTCATATTAGGTATGAAACTATGACAAAGTAATACATATGAAAGTGTAAAAATTAGATGCATCCTCATGAAAAATGTCCCTCACTAGAATTTATAATAGAAAATTTTCTGTCTGGTATAAAAAAGATGAAGGCAAAGTTACTATAACATTGCACACTGCACAAAGATATCTGGCCAAGGCAATAAACAAGTGGGTATGAAATTTAGTCTGCACCTTATGTGACAAGCCAAGCACCCTGGAGTGGGACTGTATTCCCTGGGAGGTAGCAATGCTTTCTTTCTTCCATAAAAGTGATCCTTGCCCACAAAGCTTTGTACCCAAAACTGTGTCCATTCAAGTGGGCACCTTTCTTAATCATAGAAAGATGCAGTAAAGCCTGAACTAATCTTTTAGAAGTGCATGGTAATTTGAAAATTATTTTGAATTAAATCAATCAAAATATTGTGTCTTCAGGAAATAACAGAAATAAAATTCTGATATTTTTGTTTATTTTATGGCCCTGTAAACATTCTTATTTTTTATTTTCTCAATATCGTATAGAGGTGATAGTGTTTTTTTCCTTGAAAGGATGATGCAATGATTATAAGTAACAATCTATTTAAAGCAAAATGATGGTATGCATTTATGAGTTTAAAAGGTGAAAAGTTAATTCAGTTAGCTCTGTCTTTTCAAAGCTTATTTCTTGTAGTAATAAAGAATGGAAAGACTAAAACTGAAATGTGTTCTATAATCTTTCTATTTGGAATATCTTATCTTGTCACTCTGCTAAACTTGCTGGAAGTACGTTTAGATTGACCTTTGTGAATTTACATATGTAAGTTATATATTATGAATGATAAATATCACTTATATCTGAGAAAACTATGAGCTATTAAAAATTATATTAGCCTTTGTTCTTCTGAGAAAAATGCTCTATTTGAAGTGCTGGAGAATTTTTTTTTTAAAGTAAAATCGTGACTATCATACAGTCCTAAATGAAAACATGTTAAAAATTACCTTCATTTTCCTTCATTATTTGTGAAGGAAAAAGGTAAATGTTGTAGTCAATTCAAAGAAAGCAAAAGACACAAATTTATAAGGAGTAAAGGATTGTGGAAATGAACTTACAAATAGACATGAACCTGGCTTTTCCACAGAGTGAAGGAGAGAGAAGTCAATTTAACCTTTTTTTCAGTCAGAATTCATTTGCACATTCATAGACGAGAATTATTTGTCATTGCTATCACTTATCCATAATTTACATAGTAATAAAATACTTCAAAGGCAATGAAAGGCTAGAATCCAGTAACGAAATGTCATGCTATAAATAGTGAAATATTTTCCATTGGCGACACCCAGTAATCTCTTTGCTTATTCTAAACTTATTTACAAATTATGTTAGAAATTCGTAAATGTCCTAAACAGCATTCAAGTTGTACAAAATTATAATTATTAAACATACATTATATAAGCTATTATCTTTTATTTTAACTATGGAGCATAGGAAGAAATGAATGTAATTCAAGAAAATAAAACATTATCAAACTGCTATATATTTTTGCACTAGTTTATAGATGCACATATATTAAAATAGGTATATAAATACTAATGCAAGTCATCTTCAAAAATAAGTGTTTTTTGTTTCCATTGTTTGTAAACAGGTCACTAAATTAAAAAAAATCTTGGAGTAGACATAAAGACAAAATATTGTCTTTTTTTTCTTTTCCCAGAAACTCAAAATCCAGGCAATATTTTAAAGTATATTTAGTAAATAATTCTTCAACTAACTTGCGGAAATGCATGACTAAAAACAAAGGCTTTGTTACAAAAGGACAAATTTTGCAGGCTTTCACTCATGTGATACTTAAACAAGTTGATCTCATTGAAGTAGAGAGTAGAACAATGGTTGCCAGAGGCTGGGGAGAGTAGAGGGCACAACGGGAGATTGGTCAATGGGTACAATGTGACAGTTGGATAAAAGAGAATGAGCTCTGGTGTTCTATTGCAGAGAAATTGGCTACTGTTAACAATAATTACAAAATACTTAGATGAAAAGGATTTTGAATGTTTATGCCACAAATAATGACAAGTGTTTAAGGTGACAGGTATGCTAATTACCCTGATTTGATCATTATACACTGTACATATGTATTGAAACATCATGCTGTACTCTGTAAATATGTACAACTATTAAGTGTCAATTAAAACAAAATAAAACGTAAAACAAAGGCTCTGTAATTCATTTTCATCTGACAACATACATTAAAAGAACAACTACTTAAGTAATACTCTTCTGTTTATTCATAAGGTGCAAAAATAAATTTTACATCTCTTTATTGACTTTAGAAAGTTCACACATTTTAATGAATTTTTTCTTAAGTATATGCATTCATAATTTATATACTTTTACATTGTAGGAAAATTGACAGAAGAAAAGTCAAATTAGTGAAAAGGTTTTCCATGGTAAAAGTCATCTTGAATTTATGTTTGGCAATGCAACTGATAGATATTTTCTGAACATAAGTCAATGCCATATCAAAAGAATATTTCTCTACATGCACTGTTATTACCATTATTAAAGTAAACACAGATTTTGTTCTATGTGCACTCACACACACAAGCACATCTTTGAATTTGGTGAAAATCAAAATGTCAGCTGGATTTCACACAAAACTTTTGCATTTCTAAGAAAAGCAGCATATATTTTTTTCCTCATATTTTCCCATCTAGTTTGCAGTAGTTATATGCTGTTTTACCCTTATCAAGAAATAGACTTTAGTACATAAAGTTATGTGTGATTAAGCCATTTTCATATGTTCTCCCACCAAACTAATCAGTGTTTTAGCAACCTCTTGTTAAGAAGTCTGTGGCATATTACACTTTATAAATGAGCATGACCATCATTTGACCATAATAAGCTTTACTTCGTACTTTACAAAAGCTCTTTGTCATCAAGCTCATTTACAATCATGGCTTCACATGCTGTGCATTCAGCAAACACTCACAAGTCCAATTCATCAAAACCTTCCTGGCCTCTGAACTATGGAGCTTTCAAACTAGCAAATTATATTTCCTGTTCTCTCTAGGATATTCCACAATTATTTCAAACTCATCTCATTTAACAATCAATTTATCGTTTTCTTTACATTTATCTGCAGTCTCATAAAAAACAGTTTCTATTGATGGCATTACAATCATTTAAAGCAGAAAACTTGGAGCGAGTATCAATTATTCCATCTACTACTATTCACCTCTCACATATTGTTTGTTCTTTGCCTTTTCTTGTTTCTATATATCTTGGGTCAAGGTCATGATTAACTAATGTTAAAACATGATGCATACTCATAAGAGAGTGTGCACTTAAACGTATGTTTATTTATCTTGTGTGAGAATGTGTGAATTAAAAGAAAATGTCAGATAGTGTCACATTTCTATGGTAATGTGTAATAATGAGAAATTAAAGTTACCATTTATAATCTTCCAGAAAAAAAAAAAAGTGGACTTGGGCAGATACTTTGTATATAACCAAATGTTCTTAATACACAAAAGTTTACATATAATTGATGTTTGAAATTTCAGAGGAAGACAGAGGTTACATTATTTGGAAATATTGCAAAGAATCTCATACATTAGAGAATGACAGATTGTCATTGTTGTTTAGCTGAAGAAGTCTTCTCTTGATCTAATATTGCTTTAACTATTTAGCAACTAGAACCAGAACTCAGTTGAGAGCACTGAGTAATCTCATTCTCTGCAGGGGCACAAATTTGTAGAATCACTTGTATTCAATTGGTTTGGGGGAAGACAGCGGAGAAGTAATGCTAGCAACCAGGTTATGACCAATCAAAATATGAAGTCTCACAGGACTCTTCTAAGACAATGTCCCCTGAAGGTCACCTCTGCTTTAAAAGAAGTAATCACATATAGCAGCTAGTTGTGACTACCACAGGAAAATGGCTTTTTGCAAGTTACATCTATTTGGATGAGATTACTTATTTATAAAATATTATCAAATTGAGATAAAAAGATCTAATAAGTCAACTTTGCCCACTTGCATACAACAGATTCCTTCTCAAGTCCAACAAACTATACATTGTAGTGTATATATTAGCAAGCCTCAAGTCTGAACCTGTGTAAATGTATGCAACTTAAAATAAAAAACAATGCTATGAATGTTGCCATTGTTATGTTTATTATGATATGTCTTTTATATTTAAAGTTATATGGAATAAATTAGTTTTATATTAGAAACGATTTTTCTTGATGTTAAATTTGATAGGATAAAGACATGACCAGAAGCAGGTGCATATTCATAACTATGTATCATTTGTATTTGCTTGATAAAAAAATATCAGTAAGTTAGGAATGAAAAGGTAGAAACCA
The DNA here is from genome assembly GCA_963574415.1 of Tarsius wallacei. Taxonomy (NCBI): domain Eukaryota; kingdom Metazoa; phylum Chordata; class Mammalia; order Primates; family Tarsiidae; genus Tarsius; species Tarsius wallacei. The sequence continues at coordinate 11,852 of CAUYQG010094745.1, forward strand.
GATGAAATTCCATTTTTCACTACCACTTTTGTACTTTTCTTGTGATAAATGAGAAAAAAAGTGACTGAGATAAGAGGAGGCAAAACTTATGTGAGCACCTAAGATATTTATTGACCAGAAAAATATATATTACTATACTTATAACCAGGAACTTTTAACACCAAATTGACCAAAATGTTCAGGGCTCCTGAATAAAATTCATGAAGAACTGAACCTGAATGTCAACCTCCTACTATATGTAAAGTCAGTATTAAAATTCGTGCTTAAGGAAGAGTACTACATTCCTGTAATGGACACATTGTGGATTTGGTGCAAGGCACTATGCCTAATAGCTGCTTTATACACATTCCTCATGTAGATGCATTACAGGTTTCTTTATGACTGTGGTTTATTAATCTTGCCTTGTAATATTGTCACCATTTGATTTATAACTTTTGAAGTTATACTGTTAGGTGTATAAAAAGCCAGGATATTTAGGCAGTGTTGATGGGTCATTCTTTGTATTATTATATTGTTGCCCTAATAATTGTTACAGAAATTAAAAATCTTATCAATGAAAAGACCTTTTTGTCCCAATATAGAAGACAGAGAAAATATGATTTATTATTGAGTATCCATATCAGATTACATGGATGCAGGTAGTATTCATGAGACTAAATTCTAGACAGAATTTTGCACAAGCTTATGAACTAATATAAAAGAAATAAAAATACAACTTTTTATTCTCTCAAATGGATGCATCTTGTGAGTTCTGTATTCCTCATAAGAAACTTCTGAGTTAATTTTTGAGATATGTGCTTACCCTTCTAAGGCCAGAAATTCATCAACACTTTATGTAAAGTCAAATGAGTTTATTATTGTGTTTTCAAGGATATGAAAGAGTGCATTTACTTTTTAGAGTCATTATAAAAATTAAATGAATTAACATTTGTAAACTACCTAGAACATTGCCAATACATTGTAAAATATTTATGATTTCATAGATGCTGGTAGCATAACTTCTATAGCATCAATACAAACAATAGCATTTTCCTTGACAGTCACATATTTGAATGTTGTGATAAATAATTGGAGAAGATTATCTAGTGTTCAGGAGTACTATGAGACCTGTTCTTGACAGAATCAAGTGTCTTTCTTTTGACTATATTTTATGCAGCGATAGATTTACTTTTCATACTTTTTTTAATGATTTGGGTCAAATTCTTTAAAAAAGGTCTTTCACATATTTTTATTCTCCAAATTAATATAAGTTCAAGAAAATGTAAACAAAAAAAGAAAATATAAATCAAAATTAGCAACCTCTGTAAAGCACAAGCTGCTACAATCAAAACTAAAAGATCTATATAGCGTAATATATAAGACATAAAGCACTCACATTTAACAGTAGTTGTAGGGTTGTGAGACAGTGAAAGACCTTGCATGTTCTGTTCAAATTCTTTATAGATAGGTTATCGGGGAAAAATAAACAAACAATGACTAGAAAAAAAAACTTAACTTACAAACTGACAGCATTAACTTTCATATGTTCTATAGGAGGCATGCCTTGTCATATGAATAATATTACATTCTTCTGATATTTACTCTAAGGATAATAATTTCAAAGACTACTATCTTCAGTAAACATTAAAATAATGAATTTGACCAGTTATGGCAGCTAATATATTAAGTGGTACTTGCTTAGAGTAAAATGAATTTACATTTTTCATTCAGGTTCCTAAGCATCCTAGATTATCAATTTCACCATTGTATTGTGCTGTGTGTGTGTTTTCTACCAGCCTTCTCGACATCTTTACTCCATGATACATTTTTGTGTTTTTGAGGATGACAGGAGGGGATGGAGAAAGGAAGTAACAGCTAAGCTGTGTACTTGATTCATGTGTTACATTTAATATATAGTTGGAGCCTTCAAAAGTATTTTAATTAATGCTCTCTCGTGGTTAAGAAAGCAAAGTGACCTGGATATTTGAACACCTTTATTGAAATTCTAATATATAATCCCATTTACCAAACTAGAAAATTAAACCCTTTTTTACTATTGCTTGGATAGATTTAGATGTGAAGACTGCTGCCAATGATAATGTGGCATATAATTGACAAGTTATATCCTAAGTAGCAAAGTGTTTGAAGAATGGATTTTTAGCTTATAACTAAAGTTTTATTTTTTTCATTTCCAGTAAGATTATTCCTAAAATCAATGGAAAAGAATGTCAGTCAAATTAATTGCTCATTCACTCATTTTATTTAACTATTCAACAATGCTTGGGGCGATATTAAATTAAGCCAATTCAAATTGTGTGTGTGTGTGTAGAAAGTAAGGAAGGGTACAGAAACCAAGGTGTCTTGTAAAATATAATCATTTATGAACTATAAAAAATCATCTCTAAAACAGCAATGAGATACCACACAATTAGAATGCTACAAATCTAGAACACCAACAATACCAAATCCTGGCGAGCATGTGGAACTAGAGGATCTCTCAATCATTGCTGGTGGGAATTCAAAATGGCAAAGTCACTTTGAAAGACAGTTTGTTAGATTTTTTCCACAAAATGAAACATATTCTTACCATATGACCCAGCAGTCATACTTCTTGCTATTTACCAAATGAGTGAAAAATTTATGTCCATACACAAAAACCTTCACATAGATGTTTACAGCAGCTTTATCCATATTTGCTCATCTTGGAAGTAACCAAACTGCCCTTCAAAAAGTGGTTGGATAGACGGTGGTACAGCCATTCAGTGGAAGATGATGCAGCACTAAAAAGAAATGAGATATGGAGCAATAAAAAGACAAATTAGAAACACAAATGCACATTGCTAAATGGAATAAACCTGTTGTAAAAATCCACATATGGTGTGATTCCAACTATATGACTTTCTAGTGCAGGCAAACCTATGTTGACAGTGAAAAGATCAGCAGTTATCAAGGGTTATGGAAGAAGGAGGGTTGAATAGATGAGCACAGGTGCTTTTTTAGGGCAGTGGAACTGTTTTTTATGATACTACATAAGTAGATACATGTCATTATACAATTGTCAAAACCCATAGAATGTATAACACCAAGAATTCTAATATACTTAATGAAGCTTAACGTCAATTATGGATTTTGGATGATATCGGGACATCAAAATTGTTTTTATCCTTTGTAACTCTGATGTGGGGTGTGATGAGGGTAGGCTCAGGGTGTTAGGGGAAGAGGGTGTATAAGAACTCTGTAACTTCTGCTCAATTTTTAGTAAGCCTAAAACACTCTAAAAATAAAGTCTTTTTAAATTTTTCTCTGAGTATATAATAAAGTCATGGCTATTTAAAGGTACTATGTTGTAAAGTGCATATGCGTTTGTACTAGTGAATCCCCAGAAGTAGAATACTACCTGAAATATAGTAAACTTGCATGAACTGCACGTATAACTGTAGCACACTTAAATAAAGTTAATGTAACTCATGTAACACAATATAATATATGTCCTTATATTTTTAACATTTGGGTAGACGTCACAGTTAAAGGGTAAAGGCTTTTTAAAAATTCTCTTTATGCTGGTTTTAATGAAGATAATTTAGGTTATCTGTTTATGGAGTTTAGTAACTTACAATTAGTATAAATGTGGTAGCTTTCTATGTAGAATTTGCTCCATATACACATATTAAATCAGTCAACTACATTTCCAAAATGTTTATGCTACATTCCAACAATCTTATGCTACAAATGCAAAATATACATCTAAGATATTTAAAAGTGTTCTATTAGCAATTACTGGATAGCTTTAAGAAAAAAAAAATTCCTACATACATTATAGTATATGAATAGGATTGACACTAAGACTAAATTTTTATTATTTGGATTTCTAAGATTTTAGCTTCTATTAGAATGAAGTTAATAAAATTTTAACAATTGGTTCTTTGTACCGGAGAATAGGAGGGAAGGATAAAAGTATCATTTCAAAGAAATGAGAACAAAATGCCACCTTTGAAAAACATATTATACTAAGCATCATTGATATAATCTATGGTTTTTAACACTGCTTATATGCTCAGAACTGATGGTAGCACTATCAAGAGGTAAGGAATAATCATCATCAGTTGTGTGGAGAGCTGAAGCGGCAGTGCTGGTTCAGGTGAGGTCAAGGGGGTATTAGTGATTCTGCCTCCTCCTAGGCACCACAGGCCAGATGGATTGTCACTGCCCTTAAAATGACTCTGAGTCAAAAATCAGCACAGACCCAGTGTCATTGCATCCATGGGATGGAAGATCAGGTATAGATACCAGTGAATACAGACTGTGTCTTTTTCACCAATACATTCTCAGCATCTAGAAGAGGAAAGCATAGGAAATTCCCTACTGGTCTCCCAGAGCGTGAAATTAGTCAAGGAAAACATTCCTTTCTCTTAGCTATGCCGATGCCACACACTGTCAATTAATTTTGAGAAAAATTGGTAGAATCCGAAGTAACCAAATATAGAACAAAAACATCTCGCCTTCCTGCTTGATGCTGTTTTTAGATTGAGGGAGTGTGGAGAGCACAATTTCTAAATACAAGTTCTATTCTTCTTTATTAACCATACTAGTCCTTTTTTTCTTTTCTATTGGTAATTATTAAAAGGGCAGTAAATATTCAGTATTTCTAAATCCTCACTTGGAATTTACTTCTTTATCACTGTAATATGAAACTTGCTCCATTAATTCACAAAATTTTTCTTTAATGTCACCAATTACCTCCAATTGAAGGAATCCAATGGGCATAAAATTTTATTTTACTCTGAAACATTTGACATTCATCATATTCTCTTGAAAAGTTATTTTCCCTTAGGTTTTCTGTTAGTGCTTTCTCATAATTTATGATACCTTTCAGATACTCCTTTTTCTCTCTCTTTGTGTATTCTTTTTCCATCTATAATATATGCAATGATATTGTCTTGGGCTTATTATATTTATTATATTTGTCTCTCACTTCACAAATAATACTTGGACAAATTCACTAAATCCATGCAAAACTTGGTTTTAACTATTAAAAGCCATGAGCAACTCAATTCTGAACATGACAGAAAAAAACTTAAGGAATAAAAGAGAGATATGACCTGTGTGCAAAAATCATTCTGCTCTTTCCAGTTCTGTAATGTTGAACAAGTTATTTAATCTCTTTATGCCTTAGCTTTTCATCTGTAAGATGGTGGAAATCGTGTTGATTTTATTTTGGGACTGTCGTAAATACATATTTTACATAATATGTGTAAAATAACATGTATAAAGTTTCTGGCACATATGAAGATAGTGTGATGTGTGACCTACTATTAATAACAGATATTCCAATTTATTATGAAAATATGGGACAGAGATTTTTACTAAATTAATAAATTGTACAAAGATTTAAGTAATTGTATAACTATTTTTTGTTAATCTCCATAGAATATGCATGCCTCTACTGTAATTCTTTGATTTTTTATTTTTTGGATTGCCAGGAACCACTTTGATGCCAGGATTTAAGAGGAAATTTATGGCAATTTAGGAATGGAAATATGATTAGATCAAATTTTCCCCAGCTTTCCCCAACTTTAAATATTAGTTAACATGTTTTTAGTTTTTAAATTCTGCTTCCCGTTTGTCTCTCACCCACATCTTGATTCCCTATTGCCTGTGGTCCAAAGCCAGCCAATCTTGCACCCCCTTGCTTTCAATAGGGTCATGTACAGAAATCCAAATCAGGGCTATCAGAACCGTTTACAATCCTTTTCTCATGCCTTTGTCACACATTCTCTCCTTCTTGATGCACACACATACACCCAGATGAGCACCAGCACACAGTTTAAAGATTCCTTTTGTGCTGCTTTTCCAGACCAAAATTGCTAGCAATGGCTCCAGATTTGATTACTTCTCTCTTTTGTCAGTGAATTCCTTGCTATCATGAAAACATATTCTTCTTCTTATTCTCTATTGAGAACAGAATAGTGCAAAATTGACTTAATCTTCAGCACAAAATTTACATTTTGTTGTGAAAAAGAACATGTTGACAGGATTGCTAAAAAACTAAAATTGTTAAACAAGAGTAGTCATTTTATTATCTTTGAAAAATATAGTCTATCATCACTCTAGAAGAGATTGTTTTCTATTTTGTCTTGAAAAAGAACAAGTCTTCAAACTCTATGCTTCCCACACACATTTTAAAATATCTTTAGAAATCTCTTAAAATTGTAGATGTTGTCAAAGTCTAATTGTTAAAACTGATCATAAAATTTGAGTATTTTTAAAAAATATGTTGTAAAACATTCTCAACCAATATAATACCACTTAATTTGAAAATTATATCATGTGCTGCATTTTTGTACAATACATTTTATATTACATTTGCTGTCAACAATATATTTTTTTCTCAATAAACTATGTTTAAAGACATCACTGTAGGACCATTGTAAGTGAAATCATTTGTAAAATAACTATGTGAAGGCATTAGAACAATTATAGTTATTTCTGAGAAAAAATAGCCAATAAATTAGTTTTATTGACATGATATTCCATGTTGTGTTGGTTATTACTTGGGAGACACTGAAAATCTGTAATGCAGTTTTACTACAATATACTTATAATTTAAGCTATGGAGATAAGATTTGCAATGTTAAAACCTTAATATACAAATGCAACTCTATATCATGCTATACATGGATAGATAAATGAATATTAGAACAATAAGAGAAGACTTTTGAAAGAACATTAATATGAGCTTAATGTCATTTAGAATACTCAAAATTAAGAAAATCCATTTTTTTGTTGTTGTTCTTTGAGTAACCTTCATACTGTACTACATAGTGGCTGTAACTAATTTACATCCCTAACAAAAGTTTATGAGCAATCTCACTGTTGGGAGACATCTGCACACCTATGTTTATTTCAACACTATTCACAATAACCATGGTATGAAATCAATCTAAATGTTTAAAAATTAATGAATGAAAAAAAAGTGACACATATACACAGTGGAATATTATTTAGCCATAAAAAAAATGTAATCTTGTCACTTGCAGCAACATAGATAAAGCTGGAGGACATTGTGTTAAATAAAATAAGCCAGGCATGAAAAGACAAATATCACATTTTCTCACTCATATCTGGGAGATAAAAAAATTGAACTCAGAGAGATAGAAAATTGAATGTTTATTACCAGAGTATGGAAAGGGTAGTGGGGTGGGAGGGAATAAAGAAAGGTTGACTAATAAGTACAAAATGCAGTTAGATAAAAGGAAGAAGATCTAGTGTTCAGTAGAACAATAGGCTAACTTCAGTTCACAATAATTTATTGTATATTTCAAGATATAAAAGTGTGTGTTTGGAATGTTTCTAACACAAAGATGCAATACATTCTTAAGATGATGGATATCCCAACAACTCTGTTTTGAATATTACATGCAGATATATATATATATACAATTATTATGTATCAATAAGCATTAATTCAAAATAATATAATAAATTTTAAAAATATGTACATATGTGGATATATGTACATAAAAATTTCATCAAAGCAAATTCAAATATCTAAAGCATATTTCACATTAAAAATGTGGTATAGTCTTTTGGAGCCAGATATGTATAAGTTTAAGTGCAAAATCCGTTACAATCTAACCCTTTGCCTTGGGCAGCTCATTTCACCTCTCTGCATTTTGCACCTGTAAGACTATCAACATAGAGATTAATAGTGAGTATTATAACTAAGATAATAAATTTCAACACTGGAGCCAATTGGAGCTATCATATTTTTCTATGTCCCTCAAAGCATCAATGCCTTCCTCATAGAGAAATCACACGGCAAAAATACTGTTATTGGATTTGATAGAAATAAAAGTTTTCTGTATTACTATGAAAACGCATTACTGTTTTCTTGCACAAGATGTAAGTTATACAAAACGAGAAAAGTAGAAGTCATGTGCAAAGCATGTTATTCATAAAATATCTGCTTCTAGACATTAATAAAATAAATGATTTTTTAATGATGTTGCTCTGAAAATAACTCAGTTCTTTTGTTACAGGAGATAACTGCAAGACCACTGAATACAGCAAGATGAAAAGCATCCTTTTAGATTTACAAAATCAAAAATATATTATGCAAGAAAATGAAAACCCTAGTGCTGATGACGTATCTCGGAAGAAGCTGTTGGTGGATCAAATGTTTAAATATTTTGATGCAGACAGTAATGGACTTGTAGATATTAATGAGCTAACTCAGGTATGATTAATAACTAAATTTAACAAACTTATTGAAATGTAGCATACACAGTATATTTATATTTGTGTGAATTTAGTCTATAAGAGTAAAGCATATATTTAATTCATGTTATTAAAAAGTATGGGCATAGAATATATTTAAAAGCAAATTTGACTATGTTATTTCCAATATTAATTTTCAGTAACATTTATGTGGGTTTTGCGGCTTATAAGGAGATATCTACTTTTAATGGATTTTGATGCCTTAAATATCTAAAGGAATTACATGTTTACTATTATATATATTCCAGACCCTATTCAGTTTTCTATCAGTTAATAAAAGCTGGTTCATCCAAATTTCAGTAACATTACTGAACAATTATTAAGCACCTTTATAACAGAATGTATATGAATGATTTAAGATGATTTTGAATCACTGACATATTCCTATAGTTTTTTTCAATAATCAAGGATCAATTTTGCCATATTCAATTTGGCTTTAATAACAAGTAAACATTTTATTAATGATAATAATGTTTTAAAAGCAGTTCTTTCTTATGAGCCAATTTTAGAAAAACAAATATTTGTATGTGTCACTAAGACATACAGTCCAGTTTAAAGGAAGCTAGTACTCATATTGAATAATCTTAACTAGTTGTGACTACTAGTGGAAGTATAAAATAAAAGACACAAGTTTTCTTCAGAAATATGCAGATTTTAGAAGAGAAGTCAAATGAGGTTGAAAGATTATAGTGAGTGGCATGGATGGATTTCGGTGACTTCTTGATGATTCCTATAACAGATCCTGAGGTTGATTTTGCTCCTACCCTTAACAGTGACTATGAGTTTGAAGCAAAAACAAAAAACAAAACAACAATTTTTCTATCATCATGTTATTCATTTTTTTTGTGGTTAACTTTATGGTTCATTTTTAAAATCCGACATTTTAGACTTGGCTCTTACTAAGAAAGTATTTCTAAGATTTGGAGTAGTGTAATTTAAAGACTTTGTGTCAAACTCACCTTGTGAAAAAATTGATTATAATTATTGTCATCAAAATTAATTAAAATTTATGTCATTTTTATTATCCTCTCTAATTCAGCCTACTTTTATTGAGTAGTTACTAAGTATCAACATTGAGATTTAAACAATTAATCTGAAATTAGAATAAAATTAGAAGGTATTTTAATCAAGATATCTGTGTTGTCATATACCTCATGAAGTATTTTTCAAGAATAAAATTTGAAATTTATATTTCATAGTAATAGAAATGACTGGTTAATTAAGTTAAGATAAATGTATAATTAAGGCATGCTATCTTAATCTGTGTATGCCTGACATATTGAAATATATTGTATTTGGGGTAATTTTTAAAAATATTTTAATATTTAAAATTTTTACGAGCGTGTGTGTGTGCGTGTGTGTTTAAAGGACTTTATTAAGTATGGATGTGTTCCAAGATAATTATTTATTTATTTATTTATTTTTAAATTTTATTTCTGGGAAAAAACACATCATAGAATTTATCATCTTAACCAGTTTTAAATGTATATTTTGGTAGTGTTAAGTACATTCACATTGTTGCACAACCAAATTCCAGAATTTTTTTACTTTGCAAAATTGACTCTTTTTGTTTGTTTGTTTTAATTTTTTATTTTATTTTAAAGATGTGGGGTACAATTCAGGGTTAGGAATACAAATGTTCATTTTGCAGGTACTCTTGTTGATGAGGTGCGTCCCTCCCACATCTGGCAGTTTCCCTCAACTGCCAATCCCATCCCCTGTCCCCTGGCAGTTTCCCACTACTGTCAATCCCTTTCTTATAGTATTTAGATAATTGTTCAAGGTCCGCTTATGAGTAAGAACATGTGGTACTCTGTTCTTTGTTTCTGTGATAGGTCACTGAGTATGATAGACTCTAAATCCATCAAGTTGCTGCAAAGTCCATATGTTTGTTCTTATTCATGGCTGCATAATATTCCATTGGGTATATGTACCACATTTTTTTTATTCATTCCAGCTTCGATGGGCAGCATGGTTGGCTCTATGTTTTTGCTATTGTGAATAGAGTTGCAACAAACATGCTTGTGCAGGTGTCTTTTTTGTAGAATGATTTTAATTCCTCTGGGTATATTCCCAATAGGAGGATTGCTGGATCATATGGAAGGATTGCTGGATCAATTTCTAGTTCTTTCAGAAATCACCACACTGTCTTCCAAAGAGGTTGCACTAGTTGACTCTTTATCCATTAAACAACTTCCCATTTCCTCCCATACCCTGGCAACCACCGCTCTACTTTCTCTATAAATTTGATTACTGTAGGTACTTCATACATATAATTATACATAATTTTTCTTGTGACTGGCTTATTTCACCTAACATAATGTCCTCAAGGTTCATTTATTTTATAGCATGTGTCCAAATTTTCCCTTTTCTTTAAGGGGTGCATAATCTTCCACTGTATGCGTATACCATATTTTGTTTACCCATTCTTCTGTCAATGGATATTTGGGCAACACAATTATATTTTAAAATTTAGTCACTAAATTTTACAGATTTATAATGTGCTTAATTCTTTTATACACTGACATGAGGCAAAGGTTTCATTTAGTTAATAAAAAAACCCCAGCAAAACCTACCTAGAGTTAACCTTACTAAAAAGAAAACTTTAAATTAACTTTACTGTTTAGAATCTGTGCCTAATGATTATTTGGACTCAAAAAGTTCTTCTCTATTGAATTACAGATATAAATAAATACTCAGATATTAAACATATCTGTAATGTAGAATCTATATACTGTATATCTCCTGTGCATTATGTAAACTAGATATATGTAAATGAAGTATGGACAAATAGAAGTAATTAGTCACTTACTAAAATGAATTATCATAAAATTTAATTTAAGCTTGCCTTAATATGTTCAAATTTTACTTATTTTTAATAAAAATCAGTTTTGTACAGACAGTTTCAGAAACATGTCTGAAACATATTTCCCCACAGGGGGTATCAGGTGAGGCACAACACCCATCACAGTGTGGGAAAGAGAATTTGATTTGTCAGGAAGCCCAGGAAAAGGTTGAAGAACTGCCTTCACCAATTGGATTTCCAGGTGGAGCTTCTTCATAGGGTCCTCCTCTCTGGAGTCACAGAATTCTGTTGGGGACCCCAATCCAAGCCAAGAAAGAAACAGGGAAAATAAGATTTAGAAAGAACACCACTTAAGACGGTTTACTTCCACTGCTCTCACTGCAGGGTCTTTATGTTTGCTTTAAATTTTTTTTTAATTTGGCTTATGAATAAGAAACATTTATTTCTCACAATTCAGAAGACTGTAAAGTCCGCAGTTAATAAGGCACCAGCAGATTTGTGTCCGGTAAGAGCCTGTACCTCATAGAGGGTGTCTTCATGCTGTGCCCTCACTTGCAGAAGGGGCAAACAAGCTCCCTTGGGCCTCTTTTTTATTCCAATAGTTCTACATCAGTGGTCCTAAACCTTTTTGGCATCAGGGGCCAGTGTCAAGAAAGACAATTTTTCCATGAACCAGAGTAGGGAGATGGTTTGGGGATGATTCAATTGCATAATATTGATTGTGCACTTTATTACTATTATTATACAATTCATGATTTAAAAAACGAAGTGCATACAAGAATAGTAAATGAAATAATGGGCTGCCACATGTGGACTAAAATAAGTGTTGGATTCTGACTTAAAGTCTGTCACCAGATGAAGCTATACAACTGAAGTACATCAACTCACTTACCACTCACTGATGGGGTCTTAATATGAGTCTGCAAGCAATTGATTTCTTATGGACTCTGTGCAGTCAAACCTCACTGCTAATGTTAATCTATTTTCAGCCACTCCTCAGCACTAGCATCACCCCCTCAGATCCACCTTAGACCATCAGGCATTAGATTCTCATAAAGAGCATGCAACCTAGATCTTTCACATGCACAGTACACAATAGGATTTGTGCGGTTATGAGAATCTAATGCCATTACCTGTCGATGGCCTGGGGATTGGGGATCCCTGCTTTAGAGGATACAATTTGGTTTTGGTTATATTAATACATTGTGAAGAAGTCTGGAATTTGTGAGTACCCACATCCCCACTTGTGTACATTTTACCCCAAGGTGATTTTTCATCCCTCCCCCCTACCCACCTTCCCCTTTCTGAGTGTCCACTGACCAGGATGACATTCTCTATGCCTTTGCAGATTTTAGTTTAGCTCGCACTTGTAAGTGAGAACATGTGTTGTTTGGTTTTCTGTTCCTGTGTTACTTCACTTAGGATGATGGTTTACAATTCCATCCAAGTTGCTGCAAAATACATTATTTCACTATTTGTTGTGTGGATCAATATTATTCCACAGTGTGTATAATATACATGATATTTTCATTATCCACTGATCCGGTTGAGTCCACTTCTTTGCAATTGTGAATTGTACTATGAAAAACACACAAGCGCAGGTATCTTTTCTGAATTAAGACCTCTGTTTCTTGGAGTAGATACCAGTGGTAGGATTGCTGGATCAAAGGATAGATTCACTTTTAGTTCTTTGAGAATCTCTATACCTATTTCCAAAGAAGTTGTACTAATTTACACTCCCACCAACAGTGTATAAGCATTCACTTTTCAACACATCCATGTCAACATCTTTTTTTTTTATTTTTAAAATTTTTTATGAGGGCTTTTATTTTTATTAACATATTAGCACCACTGTAACCATTGGTTAGATATGAAATAAAATCAGACTAAATCTAGTTATTGATACTGAACTCAGAGTATACAACACTCTACTTTTACATATTTCAAGTTTCTGGTACGTTCAAACTTGTATCCATGTCCTAGTGCTGTCATCAACTGTGGCAGGACATACTACAAACTGTGGCTATAACAACAGAAATTCATTCTCCCACTTCTGAAAGCTAAAAGTCCAGAATCAAAGTGGTTATAGAATCTTGTGCCCTCTGAAGCCTCAGTGGGAAATTCTTCCTTGCCTCTTTCATCTTCTGGTAGCCACAGGCATCCCTTGGCTTCTACAACAACCACTCCAATTTCTGCTATACAATAGTCATGTGGTGTTCTCCCTATTTGATTGTTTTCACATAATCTTTCATCTTTTTGTGAGGACACTAGTTATGTTGGTGATCCATGATGATAATGTGGAAAGGTTTTTCTGACTTCTAAATGATCTCTATAACATGTCTTGAGATGAATTTTGCTCCTACCCATAGCAATAAATATACATTTAGAAAAAATAGACAATGTATTTTTATAATATCACCCTACTCCAGTATGACCTCATTATAAGTTATCTAATTTTATTGGAAATTTTTCTATTTCCAAACAAGGTCGAATTTTGAGGTACTGAGGATTAGGACTTTAAAGTATCTTTGGAGGACACAATTCAACAATTCGTTTTATCTGCTATAAAGTTTGGTTTTATTTCCTCAGCTACCTTTAATGTGGAATTTATGACTGAAAACTGTCCCTTCAAATCCTCTGAAAATTATGATTTTGTGAGAGCATATGTCTTCAAAATCCCATTTATATGTTAGCCAACCAAGAGGTACATGAAAGTAATAAACCGGGAAGGTTATGTTTTCTGACTTCCTTCTGTATATACTCCATTTACTTGCAGAAGGACATCGTGGTTACTTCCAAGTTTTGGCCATTATAAATAAAGATGCTATAAATATTTGCATACAGATTTTGTGTGGACATAAGTTTTCAATTACCTGGGTAAATACCTAACACCACAATTGCTGCATCATATTCTAAGAGTATGTTTAATTTAGTGAGAAACAGCCAAACTGTCTTCCAAAGTGGCTGTGTCATTTGGCATTTCCACTAGCAATGAATAAGAGTTCCTGTTGCTTCACATCCTTGTCAGGATTTGGTGTTGTCTGTGTTTTAAACTGTTATTCTAATATGTGCGTAATGGTATCTTATTGCTGGTGCTCTCAGTGTTCTGGATTTTGGCCATTGTAATAGGTTGTAGTGGTATCTCATTGCTGTTTTGATTTGCATTTCCCTGATGAAACATAATATGGAACATCTTTTTATATGAGTACTTGCTATCTGTATACTTCTTTAGTGAGGTATCTTTCAGGTCTTTGACCTAGTTTTTAATTGGGTTGTATGTTTTCTTATTATGGACTTTTAAGAAATCTCCTTGTATTTTAGATATAGTCCTTTGTCAAATATCTTTTGCAAATATTTCCTCCCAATCTGTGGCTTGTCTTCTTCTTCTTTTGATACTTTATCTTCTGAAATAAAAGGTTTTTTTAAATTTCAATAAAGTATGGCTTATCAATTATTTATCTCATATGTTATATCATCAGTGGTGTATCTAAAAAGTTATTTTCATACTCATGGTTTTCTTCTTTGTTTTGTTTTATGAGATTTATAGTTCTCCATTTTGCAGTTAGGTCTATGAACGATTTAACTTCTTATTGTGTGTGTGAAGGATTCAAGGTCTGTGCCTAGATTTATTTTTACATGTATATATATATACATATATATACATATATACATATATATATATATATATACAACTATATATATATAGTTGTTTCAGAACTATTTGTTGAAAGAACCATCTTTTCTTCATTGCATTGCTTCATGTCTTTGCCAAAGATCAGTTGACTATATTCATGTTGAGTCTAGAGTCAGGCTTTCTATTCCATTGTCTTGTTCTATTTTTCACTGATATCACTGATACCACACTATGTTGGTTATTGTAGTTTGCAGTAAACCTTGAAGTTGGGTAGTGGTAGTTCTCCAATTTTGTTCTCCTTCAATATTATGTCAGCAATTCTAGGTGTTTTTCTCCTACATATTGACT
The DNA here is from genome assembly GCA_963574415.1 of Tarsius wallacei. Classification (NCBI taxonomy): domain Eukaryota; kingdom Metazoa; phylum Chordata; class Mammalia; order Primates; family Tarsiidae; genus Tarsius; species Tarsius wallacei. The sequence continues at coordinate 26,896 of CAUYQG010094745.1, forward strand.
TTTGAATCAGTTTGCTATTATCTGCAAAATTACCAGTGGGGTTTAGACTGGGATTGCATTAAATCTCAAGTTGGGAAGAAATGGCATCTTGACAATATCCAGCCTACCTATCTATGAACATGGAATATCTTTTGAATTATTTATGTTTGTTTATTTTTAAACTTTCACTTATGTATTTACTTATTTTAATTTTTTAATGTAAGTAAATGAAAATAAAATTTTAAAATGTCATATGTATATAGTAGTTGCATGTATTTATGGGATACATGTGATATTTTGATGCAGGCTTATAATTTGTAATGATCAAATCAGAGTAATTAGGGTACTTATTACTTCAAAAAAAATTTTTTTTTCTGTTAGGAACATTCCAATTCCACTTTTTAGTTATTTTAGAGTATACAATAAACTATTGTTAACTATAGTCACACAATTGTACTACCAAATACTAGATCTTATTCTTCCTATCTCACTATATTGCTGTGCCCATTAACCATGCCCAGTTTATCCTCCATCTCTATTAGACTTCCTAGCCTCTGGTAGCCATCATTCTACTCTCTATCTTTATATTTTTTTTCTTTTTGCTCTCACATATGAATGAGGACATGCAAATTTTGTCTTATTTTACTTAATATTTGTTCGTTTAAAATTACATTTATCAGGGTTTTTTGGTTTTGGCTCCTATAGATTTTATACAAATCTGGTTATATTTATACCTATTTCACTTTAGGAGGTAATAATGTAAATGGTATTGTGATATCAACTTCAAATTCCACTTGTTCACTGCTGGTATATAGGAAAGCAACTGATTTTTGTATATTAACCTTGTATCCAGCAAACTTACTGTAATCACTTACTAGTTCCAGGAAGATTTTTCTCAATCATTTTATATGTTCTGCATAGACATTCATGTCATCTCTGAAAAAAGACAGTTTTATTCTTTCCTTCTTAATTACCTTTTAACTTTTTTCTAGTTTTATCACATTATTTAGAAGTTTAGTAAATATTGACAAGGTGTGGTAAAGGGACATATACTTTTCATATTCCTGATTCTTGTGGGAAATTTGCAAGTTTCTCACTATTAATCAAGATGCTATTTGTAGAATTTTGTAGTTATATATATTATTTATCAAGGCGAGAAAATCCCCCTCTTCCCCTAGTTTACTGTCACATATTCTTCTGTTATTCATGTGATGTTTTTTTATTTAGGCTGTTGATATGATAGATTACTCTAATTGATTTTTGAATGCTGAATCAGCCATGCAACCCAAGAAAAACCCCACTTGCTCACGTTGTAAAATTATTTTTATGCATTGTTTGATTTGATTTGCTAATATATTTGAGGATGTTTTACATCTATGTTTATGAGAGATGTTGATTCATAGTTTTCTTTTCTTGTAATATGTTTGTCTGGTGTGGGGATTAGTGGAAAAATCTGGTCTCATAGAATGAGTTAGGAAGGAGTTTCCCTGCTTCTATCTTCTGAAAGACATTACAGAGAATGGAACATTTTTTTTCTTTAATGTTTGAACAAATTCACCAGTGTCTCATGTGGGTCTGATGCTTTCATTTGGAGGATATTAATGATTCAACTTATTGAGTAGATATAGGTTTATTCAGATTGTCTTTCTTCTTGTATGAGTTTTGGAAAATTGTATCGTCTAAGTAATTGGTACATTCCATCATAGTTATCAAATTTGTGGTATAAAATTGTTCACAGTATTTCTTGATTTTCCTTTTTAATTTCCATAGCATCTTTAGGACTATTCATTCTTCACGCATCCCATACCATACAAGTCACTTTCTCCTTTAGCAGTATATAGTGAAAATGTCAGTATTTCATCCATTAGTAGTGAACTATAGTAAAAAAAAAAGTAGGTTTTAACAAGTACCCTGTAAAAATATAAAATTTTGGATTATTTATGGCACAAATATTGATTTGATTTATATATTTTTGGATTATAGGTTCTTTTTAGGAATCTAAATATCAAGTATTTTAATACTTAACACATATAATTTTATTCATAAATTGGAAATATATATCATAATTTAATATAAAATTCAAAATAACTTAAATGATATTAAAAATAAAACATATCTTAATGATGTTTGATAATAATTTATAAGCCATTATTAGCCAAAAATATAATATGTATCTCTAAGATACTGACAGTCACAAAAAAAAAATGTAATTTTGCCTCTGTTTTATAAATACAGTATGCAAGCTGGTTGCACACATCTCATTCTTCTACATAATGAAAATATTTTCTGAAGTTTTTCTTGCAGATTTTCAAGTAAATTAGAACCTAGAGAACTGTCTCACTGAGAGAAAAAGACAAAATAGAAAGAAGTAGATAAAAGAGTATGCTCTTTAATATTGCAGTTAGCAAGTTGTCATAGCAAGAAAATGTTTGCTAAAATGTATTAAGCAGCTATGGAAATGGATCTCATTCAATCCACCTCTTCACAATTCCAGCTTAACAAATGTCTGTACCTTTGCATTTATTCTTTCAGTCTGACACCTATTTTGAATGTAGAAAATATCCAACAATAAAATGCAAATATATTACAAAGTAAATAGTGTTAAACTTTTAAAAGAACACTTTCATGAAGTTGATAAACTTGATGTTAGGACACTTGGTAGAATAGGTCTTTGATAATTGAAAATCTGGAAGGATTAAAACAGATAACAGCTGAATATCAACAAAGATTAAGAAAACAACAAGGATTAAAATTGCATATGCATTTTAAAAGACCAAAAGAGACTGTTTCAAATACAAAAAGGTATGTGACCCTGAATTTATGAAATCCTAAGATTTTTAAAAAATTATCTTCTTTATATGATTATAGCACAGTAGTTAAGAACTGTGATAATAGATCCTGGGTTCAAATTACATATCTACTACTTACTAATTGTAACCTTTGTCAAGTTACTTAAACTCTCTGTGTTTCAGATTCTCTTCCAGTGAGCTAACAATAATAATATCTAGTATGTAAATCTGATGTGCTACTTTTAGGATGTAGGATATGTAAGCTTTTTAGAAACATGACTACCTCGTAGAAACCATGATATAATTGTCAGGTATAATTATACTTTCATATGTAACTATCATGAAGATGAAGTTGATAATAGGAAAGAGGCCACATATGCATGAGTTAATGAGAGAGTGATAAATATTTACATCATACTCATACTTTGCATTTTGTGAGGCTTAGAGTTGAAGGGTCCTGAGAAAAATCAAATATAATTAGCAGTCATTATAATACAGACATATATATGCACATACTTAAACATGTAAAAAGTTTTAACACCAACTTTTACAATAAAAATTGTCTTGCAAGAGACATCATTTTGCTAAATCCCCAAAATAGGGAAAATAAATGATAGCACAATAGTTGTTTTGTTTATGCCATTTGAGATGCTCATCTACCTGTCTAGCACAGCTAGCATGAGTGTTGTTAAATCTAAAGAGTTCTGTTCTAGCGAGAAGTAAATATTGTCATTCTGAAACCACTGTGATAGTGAACATTCCCCCCTAGATTGCAGTGTCCATGCCTTTACAGATGAAGTGTGAAATTGAAACTGAACTTAAAATAAATATTGGATACATTTTATTTTGAAATGCTAATAAATATTATACTAAAATATTTCTATATATAATAAATATTAAATATCCAAATTCATGCAGTTTTTTTCTTGCCCATAATACAAAGCTTGAGAAATAATGAAAGCATTCTTTTGAATAAGGGGACACAGATATGTTATGAAAGAAACAATGCATTTTTATTAACTATATTTTATAATTTTAATTTTAATATTTGTTAATGTATAGGTCCCCAGTTATGCATCATTATAATTCAAATTTTGTGGCCTCTTTTTTACTTCCCTTTGAGCTCTATAAAAAACCAAAAATATAGCCATTTCAAAAATCTCTAAGGAAGACAAAGGGTAGGTTTACCTCACATAGTATACAAATTTCAAATTGAAATTCATTTTAGATTTTGAATTTCATATACTTTTTATTCCCTGTGCTCTCTCCAGAGTTTGCTTTGCATTTCCTACACAGGGCTGAAATCTATTTCTCAGATCTAATTTCTAGACTTTACCTAGGGCTACAAATTCTTATCATGTAAGACAGTTTGTTTCCATTTTGGGTCTTTCCCCTAAATTTGTATAATCAAATACTTCACCTTTCACACTTACCGATATCTACCTTCCTTAAAAATTGATGGTAAGTAATAGACTATAACACTAACATCAAAAAGCAGGATCTGTCACACTATCTCTTCAGAGGTCACACATCTCTAGTCTTATGGACCAGTGGAAATCCCTTGTCTCTGCCTTCCACCATGTTGTTTACACCATCAAAGCCAGGTGAAATCTTCATATTTTCCTGTTTCCTCAAGTATGTATTAGGCCCACTTTCACCCATTTCTTGAGGACTTCTGCCTCTCCAAAAAGTACAGAGTTAAATGCTAAGGTAGAGAGGAATATTTATCAGATTTGGTTATTTATAGAAATAGAATAAAACTGTTCCTTCTCATATATAAATGTCTTAATTGTTGTATGGAAAAGATAAAATTTAATCACATTTAAATTGTCTTTTGTACATCTTTGGTTTTAAGAGTCTAAATTTTATTTATTGAAAATGGATAAGTGAGCATTTTGTTTATTCAATTCAGGTGGCCCTATATTTTTTCTTGAATCTGTGCTATACTGTTCCGATCCTCGTCAGAATAAGAATGTAGAACTCTGAATGGTTCTACTCAGTCTACCTGTAACCAACTCTGATACTAAATGAAGAACTAAAACCTCTTACTATTCCTGAGGTACATTTAAAATCTAAACACATGTATGAGACTCATCTCTGCTGGATCTTTCACTTCAGGTTCTTAATTTGTCTTCTCCAACTGTAAGAATTCAGCACTCTCTGGGGACTATTGTGAAATCTGAGATTCAGTAATGTTCACTTAAATGAAAATTGTTCTTGCAGAACTATGCACCAAATTGGCTCAACTTTCCAATGTGTGTCTCAGAGAATAATAACTCATTATAAAAGGCTCAACAAACAAGTAGAGAATTTTATTTTATTTTATTTTATATATTTTCAAGTCAGAATCTCTCTCTGTTACCCAAGCTGGAGTATAGTGGCACAATCATGGCTACTGCAGCCTCGACTTCCTGGGCTCTGGAGATACTTCTGCCTCAGTTTCCCAAGTAGTTGGGACTACAGGCATACACTATCACACCAAGATACATATATATTTTTTTTATTTCTTGTAGAGATAAGGTCTCACCATGTTGCCCAGGCTAGTCTCGAACTAAGGGCTCAGGCAATTCAGGCGATTATCTTGCCGTGGCCTCCCAAAGTGCAGGGATTACAGGCATGAGCCACTGCGCCCAGCCCAAGAATTTTATTTTTTTGAAAGTATAATCACAAACTTAACCATAGCATCCTGGTATCTCCCGTAAGTGTTACATATATGTATAGTGTTGTCCGTAACTAAGCCACATAGCACTACATTTGTGCTTTTAAGAACATAGAGTATTCCTAAAAAAATACCTGAATGTGTAATGCTTTAATTCAAAATTTCAAAATAAAATTACTTAAGTTATGAACATGTTTCTCTTGGACAGGCTAGCATGCAGAAAAAAGTCACTGGAGGAAATAAGGTTAAGGATTATCTGTTATCAAAAGGAGGATAGAGGTCTTCTGGGTGGTTCATTCACAAAGATATTGAAGTCACCAGGAATATTGGGGAGAGAAAAGCAGAGTCATGTAGCTGAATAGCTTGAGATTCAAAGAAGTGGGTTCTATCTATACATCATCTATCAACCAATTTAATCTGTGTGTCTATTTATCCATAATCTATCAATCATCTATCTATATTTCTAACTGGAGAACACTTGTTTTGGAATAGAAAATAACCCAGAAGTGCAACTAGGGTGTCATTCAATTATCTACCACCTTCCTTACACTGAAGTAGATGGGATGTGTAAGAAAAATCAGCCTCTGACTAAATGAACAAAAATTACTAGACAAATGATTTTGTCCAGATTTGTCAAAAGTCAGTATGGTGAAAAACTTATTTTCATAAAAAAATTTGAGGACAAATGAGAATTTTCTGATAGAATATTATGATTTGCAGAGGATACAATTGTGGGTTTGGATTGGAGAAAGTGCGAGATATGTAGATTTCCAAGAGTTTCAGAGGTAAACCAGGATATGAAACACAAAAGAATTGTGTAACAAATTGTCCCACAGAGGAGGGCAGGCAACTATTTCTTGCATTGTGATCCCATATATTTGGTTCTCAGGGTCAAATGAGGCATGTGCAGCAGGAATGGCAGCCTTGAATTTGTTAGCAGCAGACAGAGTTCTTAAGGTAAAATGGTGCTAACAGCTTGGAAAATCTGCTTCTTAGGTCTTTCCCCAATTGATAAAATAACATCCGTAGAATTTAAGTAATCAAAGTCATTCTCTTGTGACTCTGCAGCTAGATAAGCAGCTGTATTGAGTATATATATTTAGGTTTTTTTCCTCCATTTAGATTCTGTCATCTTAATAAGCTGATTTATATTAGAAAAGCATATTAGAAAAACATTTCCCTAATGTACACATGTGCTAACTTTTTTAAAAATAATAAAAAGAACTAGTTGTTCACAGGATTTAGATTATTATGTTATTCATATTTGACTTAAAATGACATTTGCTCAATGAGTACCATATGTTAACATATTTACAAAATTAAATAAAAAGCAAGCATATGTAAGAGTACACATTTTCAAGCTTACAGGGTAAGCATGGCAATGAGGTTTTTGCAACATTTATACAAATCAAGTATTTTTGTTTAAAATTTATTAGAACTGTTACATAGAGAAATGGACAGTTAATCTTTACTATGAGTTGATAAACCCTATTACAGTTTTAACGATTTTTTTAAAAGGTTCTGACCTAGTCAACATATTTATTTGCAATGAGATTAGTAATAATTGTTTTGTCTCATAGATAAAAAGCTGTTTCAGTGGAAATGAACTAAATTCAAATAAATAAACACTTGTATGGATAGAGAAGTGAGATTAAGTGAGGATTTCCAGGGAATGCCATGGTAATAAATCCTATTTAACATAGGAGGGTATAAAGCACAAAGATATTTGTCCAAATCATTCCTTCGAGGAGAATGGACAACTATTCCTTTCATTTTAAAGCCCATAATCCTATCAGGGATGTAAAATAAAGCAGCGGAAGCCAGGTGTTTGACTTAGAGTAACATTATCAGTGCCAGTAGGCAGATCCTGTAAGTACTGGAAATTTCCTTGCCATTGCTAAAGATTTCAGAATAATACTAACAGTAACAATGAGCTCTTAAAGGAAAAATATAAAGCCTGTAACTGCTGGTCTCTGTGCAGCTCAGAGATACAAGCAAAAAAATCAGTTCCTTCCATTGTACCTGGAGAACTTAGTAACAAGTTTCAGTTATTCTTTTTTTAATTTTTTTTAAATTTTTTAAGTGCTGTTCAGAGCATGCACAGGACAACTGGAATATTAAACTTATGGTTTAAAAAAATTAGCATTTTTTTGGCATCTTTTCTTTAGAAGAACAAGATGCATTTAAAATGTGGTATTTATGTTCAGCAAATCCTTCAGTCACTTAGGATTACTTAAAATTAAAGTACATTTTTTGACCAGCAGTTTAATAAAAATAATGATATCACTTCAGCTGGTCTTTGAAAAGAATTAAATTTGCTTTATTTTTAATTAAATATTATATTAGACACTTTAGAAAACCTAAAAAGAAACTTTAGATTTAATTATTTTCATTTAACCTTTAAATACATCTCTTGCAGAATGGCATTTATTATATACAATTAAACAATTATAACTCATAATATTAATTATTTACTCTCTGTTCTTTCACATTGCTTTTTTTTAAGTACTGATGATAATGAGTAATTATCATGTTAAATAATTTAATCGCATGTTTCCACTCCTCTCTAAAATAAAAACCCCATGAGGGCATGGACTGTGTCATTTCTTATTAACTAACTTACTTTCAGCACTGGCATAGTTCCTGGCACATGTTGGTTGCAAAGAAGGAAAAAGAAAAGGGAAGGGAGAAAGAGAGAAAAGAAGAAAGGAAGAGAGTGTTCTGACCACGTTGTTAAAGAGCCAATCCATGATGAGTATGCAGGAGCAGCATAAATCAAATACCTTGAGATGTGCTTTTCTGATTCGTAATTTCTGATCCGTAGTCTTTGATGTGATCTACACAATTGCCAAATAAAAAAACACATATTCCACTCCTCATCTTGAAAAATAACTGTTATGGACTTTCTTCTAGATAGAGTAGCCATCAGGCGTGGCGACTCATGCCTGTAATCCCAGCATTTTGGGAGGCTGAAATGAGAGTACTGCTTGAGACTAGGAATTTGAGACCAACCTGGGCAACTTATTGATATCCTGTCTGTACAAAAAACACAAAAAAGAAAGAAATAGAAGAGTACTGAGCAAGAATTCTACCAATAATATTGGGATGGTGACATGGCCATTATTAGTTTGGGACGAATACTATTTCAAGGTTTAGATAAGAACTTAAATGATTTGAACTACAAGCAGTGCATCTCTCCATCAGTTCATCTTAATAAACTGATTAACATGGTTGGTCTTCACACTATAAAAATCAATCCCATGTCTTAAAAAAAATTATTTTAAAGATGTGGATTACAATTCAGAGTTAAGTATACAAATGTTCATTATGCAAGTACCCTTGTTGATGAGGTATGCTCCCACCTCCCCTGACAGTTTCCCACTGCTGCCATTCCCAATCCCCCCTCCCCTGGCAGTTTCCCACTAGTGCCAATCCCTTTCTTATAGTGTTATGATAATGATTAAGGTCCGATTATGAGTGAGAACATGTGGTACTTAGCTCTTTGTTTCTGTGATAGATCACTCAGTATTATAGACTCTAAGTCCATTCAAGTTGCTGCAAAGTTCATAATTTTGTCCTTCTTTATGACTGTGTAATAGTCCATCTTGTATATGTACCACATTTTTTTATTCAGTCTTATTTTGATGTGTAGCATGGTTGGTTCTATGTTTTTGATATTGTGACTAATGCAGCAATAAACATACGTGTGCAGGTATCTTTTTCACAGAGTGATTTGAGTCCTTATGGGTGTATTCCCAGCAGGTGGATTTCAGGGTAGTATGGAAGGTAGATTTTTAGATCTTTTAGGATCATAAAACTGTTTTCCACAGAGGTTGTGCTAGTTTATACTCCCACCAACAGTGTAGAAGTGTTTTCTTTTCCCTGTATCCTCTCCAGCATCTGTTGTTTTTTGAATTATTGATGATGGTCATCCTGACTGGAGTTAGGTGGTACCTCAGTGTGGGTTTAATTTGCATTTCTTTGATGATTAGTGAGGCTGAACATTTTTTCATGTATCTGTTTGCTGCTCATATGTCTTCCTTTAAGAAGTGTCTATTCATATCTTTTGCCCACTTTGTAATGGGGCTGTTTTTTTGTTTGTTTGTTTGTTTGTTTCTTTTTAGCACTTTTGAGTTCCTTGTAGATCCATGTAGGTCTTTATTGCCCATGCCATAAGAGGTAAGATAGATAAGTGGGACCTCATCAAACTGATAAGCTTCTGCAAAACCAAAGAAACCATCAAAAGAGCAGGGAGATAGCTCACAGATGGGAAAAAATATTTGCCAATCTTATGTCTTTTATTCTTTTTATAAGAGTCAGCATAGTAATCTTTGATTTCTAAATCATTCTATATTCCCAGAAGTCTAACACCCATACCTTTTCATAGCAGGGAGATAATACCTCTACACCCACTCCTGGAAGCATTCTATTTCTCTTCTCTTTATATTTATCTGCATATCATTTATAATAATCTGGCATAATATATAGTCTTTTATATATTTCTTTGTTCTCCCTTCACTAGAATATAAAATTCATGTGAGTGGGATTTTAGTCTATTTTGCTGTTTGCTGTGTTTTCAAAGTCTAGGGCAGTGCCCGAGATAGTGTAGAGAGTAAAAAATGATTTGTTAATGAATGATTGAATAAATGAATGCAGGCTAATAGTAATAGTTTATTTGGGAATGAGGTAGTTGTTTTATTGTTTATTTTGGAAAAAAGAAAAATCAGTACCAAATCATTGAATCATTCCTGAGTTATAGTCCTTAAGCAATTTTGACAATCTATTACATTGAAGTTCAGTCCGTACCACCTCTAGGATGCTGTGGTATCTGAACTCCCTTAAAGCAATACCTCCTGCTAATACCTCCATTTTGTCACACTCTCTGTGGGGCCCAAGATTCATATAACTTGATCTCTGATCAGAAAAAAAAGGTGTGGAAAATATTATTTTTATAGCATTAAAGAGTTCACCAAAACAATGGCATCCTCACAATTTTACAAAAGATACGTAAAATTATGATTGACCTCTTTGACTAAGGAATCATCACAGAATATTTAAAAAGTGAGTGTGGCTCTGTCATGAATTGCTAGTCCAGAAGTAAAATGCACATTTTGAAAAGCCTAGAATGAAAAGTTTTTGTAACTAGTTTCAGACACTAAATGAAAGAAGTGGAAAGGACTATCAAACCCTACAAGTTTGGATCTCCTGTGTCAAAGAGTAGGTTAGTGTGTACTGGGGCAGAAACTTCCTAAATATTCTGTCATATTCTCTTCTTGACATCCAAACACCCATCACTGTAAGACTATCAAAACTCTAGCTTTCTAAACCAATTTTTTCATGCTGGTTGAAAGACATACAGACTCATCAAAATGTATACATTAAATATGTGCCATTTTTGTGTATCAATTATGTCCTTAGAAAGACATTAAAAAGCAGACAAGGAAGAAAAGTCTATTCTTCATTAGTCACACACTAGACTGTACCAAAGCATCCCACCAGGAAAGCTAAAGGAGAGAAATAGCTACCAAGAATCATGATATAAATGGGTTATTTCATTGATCAAAAATGGTATAGATGAACAAAACATGTATTTGAAATATTGATGAATCATCTTTGTCTTATGCATGATTATGCTCCAGTATAGATGAGAGAGAGAGAGAAAGGAAAAAAAAAGTTGCTAGCTAGGACAATGAGCTTCTCTAGGGAACACTCATTAAAACAACATGCCCAACTGAGGTTGTATCATCATGATCAAATCAAGACCAAGATCAAATCAAGATCAAGCTAACTTTATGCAAGAGCAGGTACTGAGGAAAAAGGTAGAAGTCTAATCTTTTGGTCTAATACATGAATTTAATTTGAGTAAAATATATAACAGAAATAAAAATGAGACAGATAATGACAAATGCTTTCTCCCCAACTTTCTGTACCATCTCTATTTACAAGTAAATGTGAGAATAAAAGTCACTAAAAATATTGTGAAAATTTCTTACCAAACCCTGGTGTTGCTGCATCCTAAATGTAGCCACATGCTAACTTTGCACATTTTTCAGTGGAGCATAATAAAGTAAGATGAAATCCATTGCTCCCACTAGCCAGCCCCAGGGAAAAGTCAAAAGCCATTTTCTATGATCTTGCAATAACAGATGGAGAATGACTCAGAGCTCTGGTGGTTTGTAAATAGAAAAACAGTAGTATTTTGTTTTCCTATTACGTTTGTAGGAGAGATGGCTTCAGCATTTAGGTAATTTTGTTAATTCCTTCACTTGGATTTTATATGGATCAGTTAAAACAGATAGACTTTTTCTAATTTTTTTCTCCTCCAAGGTGACAAATACCAGGTTAAAAATAAAATTCTAAAATAGGTACATGCACAAGAATAGAGAACCCACTATATGATGGGAATTCTATTTAGCAGGGCCTGGGCTAACTTTGCATGTCACCTTTCTGGTAAGGGCACTGGAGGGTCTAGAAAGCCACATGCTCAGCCTGTCTTCAGAGCTATCTCTACAGCCCACTCACACTCAGACCAAACTTTCAACATAGGAGTGTTCCAAAAAGGGAGAAAAAAATAGCTCAAAAACATCTGAGCATCATTGGAAATTAGCATCAGCAGTCTGTCATTAGTGTAATAAAGTCGGAAACACTCTGCTCTTCCAGAAGAAACACCCATCTGCTGTAAATGTGCAACCATAACCTGCAGAAGCTGATGTCTGGGAGTCTGCAGTGCATTCTTCAAAGAAGAAACACATTATGTAAAAATCATAACTTTAAGACACCGCTTTTGAGCGAATACTATATGTTGTCTTATACCTGACTTTGTGTGTGTGTGTGTGTGTATGTGTGTGTGTGTGTGTGTGTAAATCTTCACATTTACTTTCTAATTGAGGAAAGCATAAGAGATTTGCCTGAACTTATAGAGCTATTCAGTGGCATTGGCAGGACCTGAACCCAGAGCTGGCTGACTTCATAGCCTTTGTTTTCAGATTACACTGTACCACCTGTAAAACAAACAAAATACATGAAAAAAATAAAAGCTCGGTAATGCACAGCTCCAAGCAATACGAATCACTGCCTTTGTATGCAGGAGAGTATGAAAGACCACAGACACAGCTCAGCAGCTACCCACAATAAATAGAAATGTTTGGAAAATCTTTGGGAACTCTGTTACATGGCAGGCAATAGGCAAAATCAGTAGAGTATCAAAAAGCTGCAGCCTGAGTCCATAGGACAGAACAAAGAGTAGTAAAGCACTTTGATGATTTTCTTCACCCACGCTTGGATAGATTTTCATCATCAATCGGTGCATTAATTCTCTCTGGCTCCTGGAAACAGTCATTTGCTTAATAGCTCTTTTGTGACCGAGGGAGTTCATGCACAATCCTAAATGACTTAACTTCCAGCTGGGGAGGAGTTTAGGTGGAGGACAAAAAAAAAAAAAAACAAAAAAAAAACAAAACTGACTTCTTTTTTTCTTCCTTTTTTTTTTTTTTTTTTTTTTTTTTTACAAATAATATGAGGAAGAAAGCTCGAACAGACTGCCTCACTCTAGTCACTGGAAAAGTACACTATTTTATTTTGACATAGGTCACTGGGATAAGGGAGGCAATTTTCATGTGGAGGTATTTCCTTGAGCTAGTACAAATGGGCAAAATAAATGAGTGGAATACAAAATGTTCTTTTAATGTTCAGATTTGTTAGGCCCTACTGTGAGACTTTTGTATTAGAAGGTTTGGACTGGATTCTAAGTACCGATCTTAACATCATAACTTTATGTCTTTGAAATGGTTAAAAAGAATTGTTCAGTAACAGAAAAATTGAACTTTTCATAAACTGAGTTCAGTAACAGAAAAATTGAACTTTTTATAAACTGCTGCAGACTTAAAATGATCTACTATGTGATAATTACATATAATAAATTGTACCGTAGAAATAAGAAGACACAGATATAAAGGTATGGTTATAATTTTCTTGTTAGGTGATAAAACAGGAAGAGCTTGGCAAGAATCTTTTTGATTGTACTTTGTATGATCTACTGAAATACGATGATTTTAATGCTGACAAGCACCTGGCTCTTGAAGAATTTTATAGAGCATTCCGTGAGTACAAGATTCATTCTCCAATTTCTCTTTGTTCTTCCTCCTGTTGCTTTATACAATATGGTCTGTTTGCCTGATCTCAGAATACAAGCTGTTTCTTAAGAAAAGTGTTTAACTGAGATAATTTAAGTTTTGGGCTGTATTGAAACATACTAAAAAATAACGGATATAGTAATTTTTAAATGAACAGTTGTAAATAATTGATAGCCTTGGATAGCATCAATTCTTTTTGATTCTAGTTGAAGACTAGCTTTGCAATGCTGCTTCCAAGGTTATTTTAGGGTAGAAGCAGCATTTGACCAGTCACAACCATACACCATGAATAATTTAATTATTTACACAGTCACAGTTTTTAACTTCATTGGGAAGAAAAGAATATTAACAGATGGAACTTACATATATCTAAAGGGCAATAATTAACATTAGAATTAAAAGTTATATTTATTTTAAGGTACTTTAGAATAATTGATATATGCTTGAATTGCTGAAGTGTGTCTTCAAATTGATTAAATGTGTTTTATAGAGCAGAATTACAAAGATGACTTGGTTCATCAAAATTACCTATCAGGTAATTTTTAAAAATAGTTCAAAGAGAAAGGACTAAGAAACAAACAAAAACAAAGCAGAGATTTAGGAGCTGTGTGCAAGAGAAAGAGAAAACAAAGTAAATTAACTAGTTAGTATTTGAAAATCACTAAAGAAGCAAAAATTAAACAGGATTCTATTTAATACAGCACCTGAAACCATATATATATGGTTCTAGGGGTTGAATTACATATGTGTATGTATGTATGTGTGTATATATATATATAGATGTATATAGATATTTATATAGATGTATATATAGATGTTTATATAGATTTATATAGATATTTAAAAGCAAGAAGTAAGATATGTACTTGATGTTAAATGTCTTTTTTTGAATAATGCCATTTTGCCATCTACCAAGTGTCTAATATTGGAGAATTGCTTAAATGTATTGTTTGTAAAAATTCACATAAATAAAGATAATAATTTTCTTAACACATGATAGTTTTTATTAAAACATTGCACTCTGGGCCATTGCCTTGCTAGACTCTGGTGTAGCCATGTGCTCTTTGAGCTGTGGCTGTAGCCATGCTCCCTGGCTTTGGTCTCCCTCCCCGACCTTGGGGAGGTGAATCTTCTTTCTCCCTTCTCTCTCTCTAATTTACTTTTAAATAAACGTTTCTTTCTTAACCTTAAAAAAAATTGCACTCTATTTTAGGTAATATTTTATATGAGCAAAATAATATATGAGAAATAGTTGCTTGTTATACATTTTTAAAGCAAGATAACAATATGTTCTTTGGATTTAATTAAGTTATATTTTCACTTTAAGTTACGAAGCAGAATACTAGATGGGATGACTCCAACTGTTTATCCTTTAATAGGGTGTTGTACTTTTATGTACTTCGATTATGAAATCTGTGTTTTCCACTAAGCCTCACTCTGTATGGGGCATTCTTTTCTGTACTCAGGTTGGAAGGAGGACAGGAAGGAAATGTGACTTACCAGGTGGGGTAAATGTTTGCATACATAATACTATCATGCAAAACAGGTGATGAATGTTATAGAGATGTTATGTGAAATATTAACTGAGTTGAGAATATGATCTCCAGTTTTAGGAATTGAGGAGACCTAATGAAGGTGGTAGCAATTGACTCAGCCTTCAGGATAAGTGAGTTTGAACTTTAGGAAATCAGCAAAGGTTTGTGGACAGAAAGAATGGTATAAATAAAAAGTCAGATGCCTGATATATCAGGGCATTTATATTTAAAAAGAAAAGCTACACAACAGCATTGTCTGCATTAGGTCTGAAATTCTAAGAAAATGCATTAATTATTTTTGTCTTTTTACTAACCTATTTTGTTAAATAAGCAGTCTAATCTCACAGCTCCTACCCCCACCTCACTCCAAGAGCATACATGGATTTAACTAATAAAAGCAGTTGAAATATGCAGCAATAACTGGAAATAATTTCAGTAGTAGACAGTTTATCAAGCCCCAATAATAGTAGTAAATGTATATGTTTGCATAGGATTTTTATTCAAAATATGGTTATTGTTGGTGGTGCAATGGGGGAAGAAAAATAATAAAAATATGCGTGAGCGAGTAATATGTTATTTTTATGACAATCAGCAAAGACAGTGCATAATGGATCCTGACCCTATCAGGAAATAAAACTCTTGCATAGAATACTGCTGCTTATACCTGTCATGGGGAAGAATGATACTATGTTTTGAAATATAATCTGATGTTGCTAAAGAAGGCAAGGTAGATCAGTACATTGTTCTGATCATTTTACAAGTCAGAAATCTAAATAACCAATAAAAGTTTTCAATAAAGTAATAGTAAAAACATGTTATCTATAAAGGAGCTAGATAGTACCAGGAACTACTGAATTTGGATAGAAGAAAACTTATATGATCTCATTAACTATTAGAAAATAATATGGTAGCAATATTAGGAAAATTATTTGTATTAAGTACAATAAATTGAACGAATATGCTAATGATTCTGCCATTAGGTCATAGTTATATATAGCATAGTCTGCATTTTAAATATTTAGTCACAAAGAGATGTTAGTTGAGTAATGATATCACTTGGCAATCAGCAATCATGTTTTTTTTTTCTTTTTGGATAATCACAAACTATCTCATTACAATAATAAAAATGATGTTCACATCATCCTTTAGAGAAGATGTTTTTCCTAAGTAATGATGCAATCATAGGGATATTTAATAGACTTTGTGGTCTCACCAAGCAGTCTTCTTTCTCCTTGTTGGACCCTTATTTACACTAGGCATCAAACTATATAATGACCCCTCAGAAATAAAAAAACTTACTTGTCTCAATTTTATCTGAATTAGTGGGGTGATATGTATATCATTTAAAGATGATAAGCATGTATCGATTCCTTTTTCTCCATCTCCATCTGTAATATTACCTTATAACTAAACCCACTTGGGTTTTGTGAAATTTAGTGGCAGGTTTTGTATAGTGACTTGATTTTAGAAAGTTATAAAATACTAAGGCTTCATGAATAAGAAATGTATAACAATAATGGGGAAAGCAATCTATTCAGAAATCATGTATTAAGTACCTTTGTGTATACAGTGTTGTGATAGTCAATGCAACTTAAAAAGATAGGTTTCTTTTCCCCCCAGGAATATACAATCTCAGACAGACACTGACAAAAATGACAGATATTATAAGACCAAAAAGTAAGCATTTTCTCTCATATCCAGGATTCACTCCCCCACAAAATTTATTTAAAGATCAGAAAAGTAGAAGCTTCCAAAGTGAATATCCAGAAGACCAAACTAAGGCTGGAGCAGTTAAGAAGCCTATCATGATCTAGTCATTGTTTTCTGGCAGATACAAGCATAGACAGATTTCTTGAGTTTTTGTTATTCTTTCTGTCTTTGTATAAAGTAGAAGAGAGTAAAGGGTAGTTTGCAAACAGAAAAGTTGATGATAAAAAATAGCACATCATCAAGTGTTATTGTACCGTTATAGTGTTGTTATAGTAGTTATAAAGTTTTTTATAAAATTGCTTTTTTGCCTTTGTGCATAAGATGAATTATTTATTTATTTTTTTTGCATGAGCATTGAATGGCCAATTATCCTCATTTTTTCTCCAGAATTAAAATTTAAAATCCTTTGATTTTTAGTAAGTTATTCAAAATAAATCCTCAATGTTAGCATCAAGTATTCCATACCATGTCTTGATTGGTTAACAAACTTGAAAACCTATTTGGTGTAATCTAATAAATAGTAAGAAAGATCAGTGACCTAGCTTTGAATATTTAAAGGATATATTAAATCTTCTGGTCAGGTGACTTACACCCATCACCCTGGCATTTTTTTTTGCCTAAATATTTTCAGTAAAGTATCTACATTTTTCAGAGCAAAGGGCTTTTGTAGAATTAACAGTGAGTTAATAGTGTCATTACTTTATGAAAAGTACTAAATGTTTTATTTTCTACTGAAACAAATTAAATGAAAATGTAAAATTAAGTGTGATTTTCATGAAACAATATCCTTCTGATATAAATCTGTAGGAAAATATAAACGATTTGCCATCAGACAAGATGACCATACACTGAATTGAGGCATTTAATTTCAGAAGTAATGTTCAAATAAATGTCTTAGTTTGCAGCTAAACTTAATTAAAATGATGAAGTGATGTTATATGCTTATAATTTCAAAAATGAATTGCTTCATTTGGATTTTCTAGATAGCCAAGAATGGTATAATTTACTACCCTGAGAAGGGATATTTGTTTTGAAAATGCTTCTTATGTAGTTTATTTTCTGAGCATAATTCTAACTAAATTGCTTTGACTGTAGTATTGAGTCTCAAAATTGTATAAAATAAGGAATTTAGGTAATTCTGATAGACTCTTGAAGTCCTATTAAACTGTTGTAAGTTGCAGTTCCCCAAACTATAAACATATACTTTAAGTTGTGTATGTATTTTAACATGTTCAATTTATAATGTCACACTTATGTAAATTCCTATTAATTTAACATGATCTTTATGTGTGAAAGATCCAAAAGAAGATATGTTTCTACAAGGCATAAACATAATTAGGTTTTTAAGCAGAATGCATTAGCTGTAAGCATTATATCAACACAAATTGTATGGCAGTTCTATTGCTTTTTTTCTTTAAAAGAAGTGGTAACTGGGATTCCAAAATTCTAAAATATTAAAAATCATGGAATCGTTATTTTAAATTACCTATTTAGTGATTATATTCATAATGTCATCTCTTCTTATGAAACACTTCTTAGTGGAATATGTATTTGATAATAACATTATATGAAAAAGAAAATTCATTTTTCTAGAAAAGCACAACTGCTACACTGAATTATTCCATATTGCAATCTTCTAAGAATCAGATAAATAAAATGAATATTACAATAATATTCACAGATATTAGATCATTAGTATATGACCCCCTTTGTTTGAGAAAAATAATAGAGCTTAGCAAACAAAATAATGTTTCAGTAAAATAAGTTAAAAGTAATGGGGTCAAAGCCAGAGAAGGAATAGTAAAAATCAGAGAATATTCAACAAAATTATTCTCTGATTGGCGAATATTGTGGTCTAGAGTTCAAGTAGGTGACCTTGTTCAGAAATAAAGATGTGGAATATAGAGCTAGAAATTGAAGCTGGTAAGTGGTGGGATTACCCAAGGTATGTAAAGAGGGAAGGGATGGGTAAAGAGGAGGCCACAACAAAATACCACAGATGGGTGGCTTACAAAATATAAATTTATTTCTCACAGTTCTTGAGAGTGGCAAGTCCAAGATCAAGGTGCCAGCCAGTTCAATGACTAGTGAGTGTAAACAAACAAGCTCAGCTTGTAAACAAACTCTGCTTTCTTGCTGAATCCTCAAATGAGG
The DNA here is from genome assembly GCA_963574415.1 of Tarsius wallacei. Classification (NCBI taxonomy): domain Eukaryota; kingdom Metazoa; phylum Chordata; class Mammalia; order Primates; family Tarsiidae; genus Tarsius; species Tarsius wallacei. The sequence goes on from CAUYQG010094745.1 coordinate 45,854, forward strand.
GAGAGATAAAAGGTTCTCTTTTCTCTTTTTATTACGATACTAATTTTTTCCATTTAGAACCCACTCTTATAACCTCATTTAATCTTCCTTTCTTCAAATATAGTCGCATCGAGGGTTAGGGCTTCAATGTATAAAACTTGGGGAGGACACAATTAAGTCTATAGCAGGAATTAAAACTGAAAGTTACATATGAAGAAAAACAAAGCAGGGCACCATCATGACTGTTGAATTAAAAAAAAAAAAGGCCAACATTTTCCAAGGCTGAGTCCCAGACAAAAGCATATATTCTTGGCCACTGGATTTGGCAATAAGGAAGTAACTGGTAACTCTGGTCACAGCACTTTCAGAGGAATGTAGGATTAGAAGTAAAAGTATTGGTGCTTGAGAAGTCGGATAGAAGAAAATTGAAACCAGTAATGTTGAGCAAAGAATCAGAGCATATAAGTAAGTATCCATCAAGGGTGACAATATTTGGATAATATGCAAAATAGCTAAAACTCACCTATGGTTCTAGAAGCTAATATGATAATAGTCTTTAAGGGAAAAGAAGGAGATGTGGTGGAATCAAAAAATGGGTGAGATCATCTATGATGTCAGTAACATTTCATAGATTTAGATTTTTGACTTGTATGGTGAATCCACTGGTATCGTTGCTTTGTGCTAATTTACTGAATTATATGAATATTTTGTCACTTTTTAATTAGTCTGATAAATTAAAAAATAAAGTTTACCAGGGTACCTGAATTAATCTCTGGGGGCTAAAGCTTATGAATTACCTCTGAAAGACAAAACCATGAATACAAACACTGAGGGGTTATGATTTCTGACTCACCCTGATTTGGGAATCCTTGTGTTTGAGATTGGTGTAGCTACTATAAAATAATCCCATACACAGACATTATATAATATGAAAACTTGCAATAATTCAATTGGCAGACACATTTGAAGAATAATGCTCCTACTATATTTTTGGATTTTAAAATTTATAATGCATATTTTGATTTGTACAACTACAACTTCGTATATCCCTTGACTTTTTTGTTATGTACTGCTCAGCACCATTGCTTCCACTTTGTGTTGTTGTTGCTCTCTGGATTCTTTAGACTGTATAGGAGAAGGACGGTCCAAATTGACTGCTAAGATCCAGTCTATTGACATGTATGCGAAAAAGGGATATTTTTTGGTCCTAAAGAAACAGAGGCATTTGTATACACCAAAAGTTAATGGAAAACAAGAGAGAAAATAATCATTTAAACTATATTTTAAAAAATAATAAAAGTCATAAATTCCTCCCATCTTAAGATGACCTTGTCCTCCATTTTGTCTTCTAATTACACCACTGGTAAGATTGCCTTAATCCCTTGTAGCTGTTGGGCCTTTAGGGTTCTCTTTTTACCTATAGCCTCTGGCATTTTTCACATTCTGATCTCTCACTGGGATATTTTGTTTGCTGAAAGAACGATTTGTAGCCCTGAAAGCAAACAAAATTAGACATTTCAGTGGCTCTTCTATTTCAAGTGAAACATTTATAGTACTTATTTCTTAAAGTATTGGCTCTTTTTTGTCATACAAATATTGATAGAATAAGGTCTTTTCTGACTCAAAGTAAAATTGAAATTTTAAAAACTCTAAGATGGGAATTGACCAATCATTCTTATTTTCCACACTGTAACATACCTTGTCAGTCACAACTTTGTGCTTCTGACCTGAAATTGCTTCCCACTGATTGTAGCATAATATTTTGGGGAAGAGTTTGCCTGAGGCTTATGTTTCCAGACTTCCAAATCATTTCTGTAAATCATTGTTACTTTGCCTTTAACCCATGCTCTTTATACCAATTTCTCAGGAACTCCTTGAATTGAGCTCTGCATTGTCCTGTGTGTGGTTCTGAAACCTTATTTGGATGGCATCTTGTTCGTAATGACCAGAATCTGTAAGACCCTTAAGTCAGTTGCCCTGTGATTGTGTCCAGATTTCCCAGCAGCTTCTCTTCCTTACTATAGAGGATTCCAGCTACATGGTTGTTCAGAGTTGACCAGGAAAGAACTGCTGCTGCTTGGTGCCAAAGCCTTAGCTTCATTTTAAAGTATCTCAAATTTCCAAAATGAGTTTCTATTGGTGAGGTTTAATTTTACTCTTATCAATTATTGTTTAACAGTTTAAAACAGTGTGAATGCAATCTATCATATTTTAATCAGTAACTGTTTTCTGAGCTCCATTCTCTAGGCTAGCCTGTGAGAATGACTATATTTGCATTTTTCGGTTGGAAGTTTCTTTATAGGTTACTACTCTGTCAAATTGATCTTTCAAGGACTATTTATCTACTAAATAGATAATGTAAAATAAAAAATCAAATACTTTAAAAACATAAAATGGCATACATGTTTAAGCAATTATTTTTAATAATGTTTAATTAATGAATTTTGAAGATATTGTACTTACAAAACATATTTGTGTTAAATGTGTTTATACTTATTATTCCTTTACTTTTTTTTTTTATTTTTTTAGCAGTTAGTAGTCTGCTCTCTCAGTTAAGAGATCTCTACCTCTTCCACTTTCATGGAGTAAAGTTTCATGGGCACAACCATGAACATTGAACTAGATCTTATCAATTACATATAGGAATAATAAAACTTGAGTGTTTAAGAAAGAATGGTTAAAATCATTCAGTCGTGTTTTAACAGGGAACAGAAAAAGAAGAAACAAGTCAAAGCAAGAAATATTGATTTATAAATTTTAGGTCAAATTGCAAATTAACAAAATTTTTGTCAAAAGTCTTTACTCTTATTACTTACCATAATTCTTTATCCTTTTAACAATATGTTTTTTGTTATGTTGCTGTAGTTAAAGTAGAAAACAGAAAGGTATGGAAGATTATATAGAGGTCAATTTTAATTATGCAATGCAGTTATAATCACTTTGAGAGATATCATATATACATATACTTTATGAAAATGCAACTTACTATTTTATTGACCAATGATTTCTTTTAATTTTACTTTATTTTAATTAATTAGATATTGGGAACGTATTATCAACAAATATAGTTTGACATCATCTTTTATATGTTTTTATTATTTATTGACAATAATACTTTTTATACTTATGGGGTATAATGTGATGTTTTTATCTGTGCATACTTATAAAAAGATTCACTCAAGTTGATTAACATATCCATCACCTCATCAAATTACGATTTTTTGTTGTGAAAACATTAAAAATGTACTTTGGCAATTTTGAAATATACAACATGTATTATTAGTAAAAATTATATATAATTTGTAATTAGTAACATAAATTACATATAATTTATAATTAGTGATACGAATTCTAGATTAACATATAGTATATAAATCACTATATGCAGTACAATAGATCACTAAAATTTATTGCTTCAGTCTCACTGAAACTTTGTACTCTTTGAACAAAAGTGCCGGGGTCCTGCCCCTGCCGGGTCTGGGGTCTCCTGAAGGAGGGACGATAGGTGAATGACGAAACTTACAACGAAATGATATAGATGGACATCTGCTTCTGGACAGAATGCCAATTTAATGTTAGTTAACACAGAGCTTTTATACCATTCGTAAAGGGGCAAGACAAAGAAAATTCCTTCACATACATATGCTTTAAAAGTTACCAACATCTAGTGGACTAGAAGCAACAAACAAGCCAAGAACACCATCTACTTTCAGTTAATGAGTCTTTATTATAAAGCCAGAAATGATAGTTTAAGTTCAAAGTCCCGAATTACAGTCCTTGAAATGTCTCAAGAAAGTTTCCAAGTGCACATTTCTCCATGTATCAGGAGTTTTCTTTCTGGGGCTTCTATGACCTTCAAAGCTTCATAATCACCCCTCTTGTCCAGGTGTCTTCGTTACTTTTCTCTTATCCTGCAGTGTTTATTTCCCACCATGCCGTTTGGCCATTTCTAACATATGCAATGGTTAAACTCTGAAGCACATCAAGAATGCTTTCTTTTACTTGGTTATAAGTTACTAGATATTGCTTGAGTAAAAATAAGTATATTCACCTCTTATTTGATTTAGAATTATTTAGTTAATTTATCATAAAAGTATCCAATTAGTATATTATGAATTCAGTGAAAGCCCACTCTATAAATATTAACTTAGAATTTTAACTATTGAATTAAGTAAAAAACCTTAGCAATTAATCTTCATCCTAAATCTGTGAAAACAAGGTTATAAATCACCTACATAACTCCTAGATAAGTGTTAGAACTTATAGTGAACTCATAATGAACTTACTATAAACTTGTGCTTCTAAAAAACCTTATTCTAAACACTAAACTACATAATTCTAAATCAAATAAGAGGTGAATATACTTATATCATTTTTTACTCAAGCAATATCTAGTAACTTATAACCAAGTGAAAAAAAGCATTATTGATGTGCTTCAGAGTTTAACCATTGCATATGTTAGAAAAGGCCAAATGGCATGGTGGGAAATAGAAAAATGAATAATGACATCCTTGGTAGCTGTGAGTACTTCGCATAGACATGCTATTTTCTTCTTCCACTACTGCACAGAATTCTTCAGCCATATCAAACAGCAAAGGCGGAAGACAGAAGAACCTCAGCTTCCTGGATGCGCCCTGCGGCCCGGGGTCTTCAGCCAACCAGGACCCTGTCAATCAGATGGGCCTCCAAGGCTGGCTCCCAACAGTATAATACTATCTTAAACATATCAGTAGGTTTGGAAATACAGTTGACCTTAAATACAATGGGTTTGCACTGCATGGATTCACATATATGTGGATTTTTTTCAATAAATATATAAATTTTTTTGAAATTTATGACAATTCAAAAAAACTCTCATAAATTGCATAGCCTAGCTAGAAATATCAAAAAATAAAAAGTGATATATGTCTTAAATTCAGAAAATACAAATAGATATTAGTCTATTTTATCAATTACCACCATAAAGTATACACAAATCTATTAGAGCAACTTACAGTTTATTAAAAACTTACATACATAAGCACTTACAGAACATATATGCTGCCATTGACAATCAAGATATATGTAAACAAACATAAAGATGCACTATTACATCATAACAGAATAAAATTATCTGTGGTAAATACTGTACTCCTGGAATAAGCTTGTAGCCAACTCCTGTCACTATTGTTGGGGCCCAAGTGTTGCATGTATCCACTTCAAATGCCCTATGACACTATTTGCCTTCAAGTGCAAAGTTTGTCTTTCCTGTAAATTGAATATCACAGTAAAAAGTGGTCTCTCATGGTTCTTGTGTTTTTTAAATTAAGTTTAATACAACTCTGTAAACCTTGAATAACATCATAGGATCTATATAAAGTGCCACTAGGGATGCTAAAAGTGCTCCCAAAATGCATAATAAAATCATGACATTTCTAGAAAATGTTAAGGTGCTGGAAATATAGAGTGAGGCCTTCAGCTTCAATAGCTCTTCATTAAAAGACAAATAAATCTAGCATAGATACTATTCCAAAAAAGAAAAAAAATAAAGTCATTGTTGCAGCTACATCAGCAGGTGTAGAAACATTGCACTTTTTATGATATACCTTTTAATCTCATATTGAAAATGCAGCTTTTATGTAGTTTCAGAATTGCTACAAGGACATACCCATAGACTCTAATTTAATACAAGAAAAAAAAAAAAACAAGTAATTATATGACAACTTAAAGCAAAAGGAAGATGAAGGATCTGAAACTAGAAAATTTAATGGCAGTAAGGGATGGTTTTATAATTTTAGAATGAGATTTGGCTTAAATTTCTGGGTAACAGAAATAAAAATATCTATTGGCCAAAAGGAAGCAGACAAGTTCCCAAATGCATTTAAGAAAATCATTAAGACTATTAAGAAATCTTCCTGAGCAAGTTATTAATGCAAAGTTCACTTTGCTGGAAAAAGTTCTTCAAAGTACAGTTATTAGGAAGAAAAAGAAGCAAGTGCCACAATTTAAGGCAGGAAGAAATAGTCTAATTCTACTACTTTGTGCAAATTTAGTGGAGTTTGTGATCATGACTGTCCTTGTCTATAAAGCTACTAAGTCCTGAACCTTGAAGGGAAAGTATAAATACCAGCTGCAAGTCTTCTAGTTGTACAAAAACCCCTGAAGAATAGCCATCTTCTTTCTAGTTTGATTTCATCAGTGCTTTGTTCCTAAATTCAGGAATTACCTTGCCAGTATGAAACTCATTTTTAGAATTCTTTTGATATTGGGCAATGTCCCTGGACATTCAGAGACCAATGGGCTTAATACTGAAGATCTTAAAGTGGTCTAATTTCCTACAAATACAATGTTTCTAATTCAAGTCTGATCAGGGCATTATAAGGATTATTATGATTCATTTTACACAGTATTCTATGGAAAGAATTTCCAAAGCTGTGGTAGAAAATCCCAACAGAACATCATAAAAGTCTGAAATTTTATGAAAGCCATCAAGTCCGAAACAATACATTTCTACTGGCGAAAATTGTGTTGAGATGTTGTGCACCGGATTTATGACAAAGCTAATCAAAGAAATCATGAAAGAGATTGTGGATTTGGTTAAAATGGTGGAGGGTGAAGGGTTTCAAGACCTAACAGACAACATAGAAGACTTGCCAGAAGCTGTCTTGATGGAGATGAGTGCTTTCAAACTAGTGCCAGACGATAAAAAAGAAAACATAGAAGCAGCAACAGGAAACAAATTAACATTAAATTATCTGTCAGAATAGTTTTGATTACTCAGTACCGCCCTTGACTTTTCTTGCAATCTGGGCCCTTCTATGATATGGACACTGACACTAAGGCAAATTATGGAAAAGAAATTCTATAAAACATTTTTAGAGGAATAAAAATGCTAAAAAGTCAGACATACACAGAAATTACTGTGTATTTTTGTAAAATTACATCAAGTGTACTTGCCTCTCCTGCATCCCCGTCCACTTCCTCCACCTCTGTCACCCATGAGGTAGCGAGGCCAGCTCTTTTTTATCCTCCACCTCAGGCCACTTAATGTGAAGACAAGGATGATCTTCATTTTGATCCACTTACGCTTAATGAATAGCAAATACATTTTACCTTCCTTGTGATTTTCTGAACACTTCTTTTCTTTTCCTTATTTTATTGTAAGAATACAATATATAATACATATTGCATAAAAATACATGTCAGTTGAATGTTTACATTATGGTGAAGCCTAGTCAACAGTAGGCTAGTAGTAGTTCAGTTTTAGGGCAGTCAAAAATTATTTTTAGCCAGGCTCGGTGGCTCTACCTGTAATCCCGCGCCTTGGGAGGCTGAGGTGAGTGGATTGCCTGAGCACGCGGGTTCGAGACCCGCCTGGGCAACTCGGCGAGACCTCATCTCTACAATAAATCAAAAAAAAAAAAAAATTAGCCGGACGTGGTAGCGCAGGCCTGTAGTTCCAGCTACTTGGAAGGCTGAGGCAGAAGGATCTCTGGAGTCCAGCAGGTCAAGGTTGTGGTGGCCGGGAGTGACCACTGCACTCCAGTCTGGGCGACAGTGAGACTTCAACTCAAAAAATGTACATATATATTTTTTATTGTCTAGGGGATTTGCACTCCTAACTCCCACATTGTTCAAGGGGCAACTTTATTTACTTAGAAAATGACTCTTTAGTTCCCCCAAAACAATATTGAGACTTGTCCACTGTACAAATGTTAAATTAAATGTAGAGTTTTATATAAGACAAATGACAATAGTATTCTGACAGTTTTTATTATTTTTTATTTTTTTTGAGTTGAAGTCTCACTCTGTCACCCAGACTGGAATGCAGTGGCCGCTCCCGGCCACTGCAGCCTCGACCTGCTGGGCTCCGGCGATCCTTCTGCCTCAGCCTTCCAAGTAGCTGGAATTACAGGCGCGCACTACCACGCCCGGCTATTTTTTTTTTTATTTATTTATTGTAGAGATGAGGTCTCGCCCCCGCGGGCTCAGGCAATCCATTCACCTCAACCTCCCAAGGCACGGGATTACAGGCTGAGCCACTGAGCCCGGCTTGACAGTTTTATCTATATAAAACTTATGTAGGTAAAACACAATCTAGGAGAGTTAATCATTACTTTATTTCCATTGCCTGAATTTTTCTTTTTTCTATCTGCTGTTATTGTAGACTGCCATTCTCTTCATTATTCTCTTGCTGTGTTGTTTTTCTATTTTTTCCCTTTGGTCTCTGGTTGTTCTCAGGTTATATATTTCTGCATATGAAGAATGCAAACAGCTAAATATGTTTATTATTTCCCTTGATTGTAAATATGACAAGTTAGTTGCAATAATATTGTGCCATAGGGATATTAGATTCATTAGTTAACCTAGCATTTACCAGACACATTTCTTATCTAAGAAGTGTAGTAAGTATACTTTCAATATTTATAAAAATATAAAGACAAATTTGTTGTGGAGTGCATGAAGAATCTGAGCATTAGAATTATATTTATGTTAATTAAGAAATGCAAGTGTTTCTCTAGAAAAAAATGCATAGCAGAAACCACTTTTATTCATCTGTCTCATTCAACCAATATGTAAACTGTAAAAGAGAAAGGATATCTTTTGTTTAATTTGTCATTCCAGTATTGAGAGCACTGCCAAGCATGTAGGGAAAACTACATTTTTTTTGTTGTTGATATGAAAAAAAATTAGATGAGCTTTTCTATCGCTTAGTAAACTAGGAGTAACTGGGATAGACAAAATTTTAGCTAAAATGAAACAAAAAATACATGATAGGATGTATTTCCTCAGATTTCATTATCTTGGATAATTCAGAATTAATATTATGTTTAATCACATTTAATCAAAATTGAAAAATAATATCCGTGTATGTATTTGGGCAAGCTAAAATACAAGTATTATTTAAACTCATCTGTTATGTAATGAGATGCTTTCATAAAAACAACAAGTGACAGGATGTGTTTTAGTCAGGGAACTAATTTTTAAAGTTTTTAATTTTTATTTTTGTAATTAGATAATGATAAAGTTATAAAATAGAATGGATTTTGAATATGCTCATTTCTTTTTCAGGAGTAAAACTTTTTGTTTGCTTTGTTTGTTAATAATTCAATGTAAAGAGATAAAGACTATAGTTGTCATTGTTATTTTACAGTTGAGATTGTTTTAAACCATCTGAAAAGTAAGGATTTGTCTGTTTGAAAGTCATGCCTTAAGAAACCTAATGTACATAATTGTGAAAAATCATTAAATATGACCAGTGTAGGAGAAAACGATTTCTCATTAATTGTATCTAGTAGCGGATTTAGGTTCTAGAACTTCATTTGCTCACTTCCCATCTGAAGTGCAATCCCACTACTGAACAGCACAGAAGCTCTGACCTAAATGTAATTTTAATTTGCTACAACTTTCAAATTTAAAAAAGTATTGTGATGGTTTGTTTACAATCTCTGTTTCTGTTTACAGTCTCTTTCCTTGTCCCTTGTCCCTGTCTCTCTCTCTATGTGTGTGTGTGTGTGTGTGTAAATACACAATTTTCAATAAATATTTTTAATTACTAATTATTCTTGCATGTTTGAACTTCAGTCACCTTCAAAGTGAGAGAGGAAAAAGGAAAAAATCAGATAGGCAGACAGATTAGAGTAGGTCCAGGTAAAAACATTGTTGCAAGCCTCAAGGACTGGAGTGAGAACATCTATTTACAGGCCGGCCAGTGGACTGCCCCTTGCCCTTACTTCTTGATTGGTCCTTTTTAACCCTCTCCCAATTGGTGCATTTCAATCCCATACCATGATTCCTTTTTCTGATTGGTGCTACCACCAACCAATCAGTACACTCTCAAGACTATATAAACCCCTGATTGCAGAGACATAGTGGCAACTCTGTTTCAGGTATTCTCTCAATATTGGAAGATTTTCTGTCTTTTAATAAATTTCTGCTTACTCTTTGCACCTCTCATTTTTCCTGGACATGAGGCAAGAAACCTAGAACTGCTGAACTAGAAGAGCTGCTGAACTAGAAAAGATGCACTTGCTGGACTGGAAGAGCTGAACCCACGAGGTAACACTCCTTGAGACCCTGGATCAATGGCCTGCCTAACTGACAGAGCTATAATACTTCTTGAGGGCTGGTCATCAGTCCACTGAAGCAGCAAAGCTGTGAGCAACACTTCTCGGTGCTTAGTTCACTGATCACTCCCCCACCAAGTTAAGAGAGCCATAACACTTTTTGTGGGCTCTGCAGCTCTTGGCATCCCCAAGTTCTCTCGCCACTGTGTTCCCCTATCTGGATGCCACCACATTATAGCAGGCCACTGAGTAGATCACAGGCTGGCAGTGCAACTTGGGAATTGCAACATCCCTTGGGGGCCCAGCTTACTAACTCGCAGGACAAAAAAAAAACCAAAAAAACAAAAAAAAAACTGTATCAAAAGTACCCTCTCTTTGATGGAATACACTACTGAGATGCTTTTTCCACTGCTAAAAATAGTGATTGAACTCATCAATTATGATGCCTTTTAGTGCTTCTGCCGTTTTTGTTTCATGTCTTCGACATAGTCAAAACGTTTTCCTTTGAAGACTTTTTTTTTTTTTCATTAGGGGAAACAAACAAAAAAGTCCTCAGTGGAAGGTCAGGTGCATAGATATGATGAGGCCTGGGGGTCATGACATTTTAGGTCAAAAACTGCTGAACACTTACCTTGGTGTAGGCAGGCACATTGTCATGGTGGAAGAACCAGTCACCTGTTTGTTGCAACTCAGGACATGTCTTTCATAAAGCAAGTTACAACTTCATAAAAACTTCCTTATAAAAACTTTGACCGTTTGATCCAAAGAAACAAGTTCGAAGTGTTTAACAAGAAGTCCGCTTTCCAAAGATAATTCCATTTGGGGGGGATTACTCTCATATATACACACATATGTGTATGATTATGCATATATATTTAGAATGATATACACATATATATGTGTATAAATTCAGGAGTTGAATTTTTGTCAAGAATATATAGTGTTTTTCCAATAAATTAAATTTTTAATTTAAATATATATTTTTTTAAATTAGTTTTTCAGTAGTAATGGACACATTTCCAGTGTTCAATAACCACATGTGGCTATTGGCCACTATACTGAAAAGCACAGGTCTATGCTGTTTTTTTTTCCATTTTATAATTTTATTGTTATTGACCTCCAGTGCTGTGCATGTGTGTGTTTTAGATTCAGTCTATTTCTGAGTGTTTTTACAATACTTTAGGGTATTTATTTGCCAAACATATCTCACCAAATACATATTTTGATATAGGTGAATATGTATGCTCTGTATAGTGTATTATTACCATTCTCTATATATCATATTATACTTAATAAGTTAAAGTGATAATGTCAATTCATTTATTAAATATGCTCTGGCTTTCTAGATCAAGGTATATTTTAGGTGCAAAAAATATTCATATGTGTTTTTGATACATAGTTTCTCAATGTCATATTTTCAAGCACTATCAAAGTTTTTGGAGTTTTGATAAAAAGAGTTGACTTTGGGTTGTTTTGGATCAAAGATTTGATTTGCATTTAACTGTAAGCTATTTTTTCATCCTTTATACAAACAGATTAGACTTCCAAATGAAAGTGTAGAGAAAAAAAAAAAGAACTAAATCCTTAATATCTCTCACAGTTAAGGGTAAACACTAGAAACAGAAATAGAAATATCCATTTACTGTTGGTATTACAAATAAAAAAATTCTTGATAAGATATATTACTTTGGTTGAAACTAAGTGTGAAGTACAGCATTACCATAGAATAAAAATAAAGTTACCTAGCTCTAGAAATGCTACCTTCTAGTTATAATATTTTCATTTAAATTTTATATTTTCTTATGAAAACAATTAATATCCATCTTTAACTCAACAGTTTCTGGAATTATTTTATAACTGTATAATTTATGAATGTCTTTGAATGATGGCTTTGCATAAAAAGATTGTTAGAAGACTGAAAACACAGCAGAGAGATAGAAAACATTTGAAGAATTCTGACTGTGATAAGTAATTTGTCAAATAGAAATGATCCTTAGAATGTCAAGAATGATTTGACTTCCTCGGTCAGTTCTTCTTTGTATCTTTTTTACTCTCTTCTTAGTTGGTGAATGCTGTTTGTCTGCCTTTGCCCTTTAAGTCACTCTGTTAAATGTACTTCATGCTCTAGTCATGCTTTCCTTCTATTATTGCCCATCACACTTTCTCAGTCCTGTGCCACGTTCCTTCAGACCTTATTGAATAGCAAACTGCTTAATCCGTAAAACAAGCCAATATATAAAGTCATGCTTAACAACTGTGATGGCCCAAAATTTTTCAACTGCAAACTTCAGGTTTTATAAACCGAATGATAAAAGTTTGATAAAGGTTCTACCAAAGAAGATGTTTTCAAATTCTGCACATTATGTAAGTCATTAATCATAGTCACACCCAACCTAAGTCAACATTAACTTTACAGCAAGCATTTTATTTTTTCTTGAGTTATCAATTCACAATTCTAATTTATCATAACAGAATTACTTACTTACACATAGTAGAAAAACCCAATTCAAATATATCCAACAATACTTTTTAAATATAAAAAAACCAGACATTGAAAATTCGGCCAATACTTTGATGCACACCCATATCTAAACAAATCAATAGCAAGGGGAATGAGAGGGACATAGGTGCCTGTTCAGTCATGAATCACTTTGTATAGCTATTTTTGAGACCCACCTGCTCTGAAGCCAATCATAGATACCTAGATAAACTTGGAATTACTTTACGAAGAAGGATGAGAAGAGATGATCTGTTGTTGATTAAGCAACAGTCCTTTTTTCTTTTGTATTAGAGGAACCTCTGGTATCTTTCATCCTTTTTGTTTTTTAATACTAAAAATACAAGCAAGGAAGCTAACAAACAAGAAAATAAAAAAACCCACCAATTATAATTAGAATTTTCCTACCAGTTCTTCACGTTTAGTCAGTCCTCTGCTTCAGCACATTTACATAATAGAAAGCCACAAAGAAGAATATTCCTACCCTTCTGACAAATGGTGTGTTTTTTGTGATGTGATTATACAGAGATTGTTTCTTTGTGGCACCATGCTTATTGTAGACTGAACCAATGGTTGCTTAAATATGCTTAAATAGAGATGTCAGTCTATCAAAAGTGAACAAATCACAGTTCTATACATAACAACTAGATATTCATTTTTCTTTCTTTCTTCCCTGTCTTATCCTGATTATTAAACAAATTTTTTTTTTTTTTTGAGTTGGAGTCTCACTCTGTCACCCAGACTGGAGTGCAGTGGCCGCTCCCGGCCACCGCAGCCTCGACCCGCTGGGCTCCGGCGATCCTTCCGCCTCAGCCTTCCAAGTAGCTGGAACTACAGGTGTGTGCTACCACGCCCGGCTAATTTTTGATTTATTGTAGAGATGAGGTCTCGCTTGCCCAGGCGGGTCTTGAATCCGCGGGCTCAGGCAATCCACTCACCTCAGCCTCCCAAAGGCGCGGGATTACAGGCTGAGCCACTTTTTGACTTCTGCTATGGAGTGTGTTGCTAACATTCTTCAATGAAAAGATTTAACTCTATGACAAA
>CAUYQG010094747.1:0-34522 GCA_963574415.1 Tarsius wallacei
GCTACCACGCCCGGCTGATTTTTTGATTTATTGTAGAGATGAGGTCTCGCTTGCCCAGGCGGGTCTCGAACCCGCGGGCTCAGGCAATCCACTCACCTCAGCCTCTCAAAGGCGCGGGATTACAGGCTGAGCCACCGAGCCTGGCTTTTAGGAGATTATTTTTAAGAACAATAGTTTGGCACTGTATATTCAGTTATTGACTTACCACATTCTATTTTTTAAAAGAAATTGGATATTTAGGTAAATATGCATATTTATTAACTGTCACACAATTCACCATTAAGATAATAATTTCCAAGAATGGACTTCTGTCTTCTGTGTATTTGTAAAATATATCTTCTCCTCACACAAATAAATTATAAGTCAGTTTGATCCACTTACCAAACTAGAGAGGTGTCACAGCTGTGTATTTCTGCTTTTTTGCTCTTATCCTTGCTAGTTTTATACTAGTAATTTAACCTGATTTAAAACAATTCATACTGTTTAAATTATTTTTAAATGTTATCTTAAAAGGTTCATGTTCAGGAGAGCCATAGCAGTTGCTTTTATATCTTCTCACTATTTTTCTTGTCTGCTTTCCTTTGCCAAAAACCTCCACTTGATGACAAAACAAAATTATTAAATATATTCAACATAGGCATTTTCATCTGCAAGATTCAGAAGGAGCTGAGTGGTTTTATAGTTGTCCAGGAGCTCTGTTTTTATCACACCCCACTACCCCCACCTCAAAAAAAAAACAAAGAACATAACTTAGAACAGGTATGTCCAACTCACAGCCCATTGGGTTCTTGCAGCCTAGGACAGCTCGTAATGCTGCCCCACAAAGTTGTTTAACATCGTGTGGTTTTTAGCTTTTATTTTTTTGTGACCCCCCATGCCTAGTTCCATTTTTGAAGTTCACAATCACGCCTTATTCATGACATATTTTTTGGCAGCACATACATTTGTGAGCAGTTGTTTTCAATTGTGAAGCACATGAAGAGCAAAATTCAAACAAACGTTTCTGACGAGCATCTTGAGAACTCACTAAGAATTATGACCACTTCCATCGAACCAGGCATTGATAGATTAGTTTTACTAAAACAGGGTCAAATTGCCCACTAGTTATCATTTTTCTAAACTTTATAACAAAAATATTAAAGAGATCCTATTATGTATATACACTAACTATATTATATAATTTATGTATGGCCAAGACAATTCCTCTTTACTCCTTGTGGCCCCAGGAAGCCAAAAGATTACTCGATGTAGCTCAGGGAAGCCAAAAGGTTGGACACCCCTGGCTTATAATGGTAAGGCCAGCATAGCAGTGTGTTTTTTAAATGATAGCTTTTGTTTGTCAAAAATCCTGATCTTTTGTGCAGTTCCCTTCACAGAATACCCAGTATTTCAAGTGTGTTATTATATTTTTTTATCTGGTTATATTCACATTTTCAACCCCAGATTTTCTGTCTTTGCTGCTTGAGAATAGGTATCAGTACTAGGATAATCAAGCAAGTAGATGGTCAAATGGATTTTTTTATCTTGTGGGGAAAATGTATACAAACATTAAAAGATACGAAAGAATTCCCTGTAGTTCCAGCTACTTGGAAGGCTGAGGAGGAAGGATCGCCTGAGCCCAGCAGGTCGAGGCTGCTGTGGCCGGGAGCGGCCACTGCACCTCAGTCTGGGTGACAGAATGAGACTCCAACTCAAAAAAAAAAAAAAAAGTTTCGTTATTATTAATATACAAGCAAATATATAACCATTGTTATATGCTTTATCTTTAGTATAATAACCTAGTGAGTAGGGTTTAAAGATGGATGCAAGTATTGACTGAGTATGCTTATCATGCAGAAGCTGTGAAATGTGTAGTTTAGATGGATCCTTACTGGAAATAAATTAAAAGACTGATGACTCTGCGCCTACTGCATTGCAATTTATCACTGTCTTTCTCTCTCTTTTTTTTTTGAGTTGGAGTCTCACTCTGTCGCCCAGACTGGAGTGCAGTGGCCACTCCCGGCCACTGCAGCCTCGACCTGCTGGGCTTGGCGATCCTTCCGCCTCAGCCTTCCGAGTAGCCGGAATTATAGGCATGCGCTACCACGCCTGGCTGATTTTTTGATTTATTGTAGAGATGAGGTCTCGCCAAGTTGCCCAGGCGGGTCTTGAACCTGCGGGCTCAGGCAATCCACACACCTCAGCCTCCCAAAGTGCGGGATTACAGGCTGAGCCTCCGAGCCCAGCTTATCACTGTCTCTTTTAGTCCAGGTTTAGAGATAGTGTGGAAGGGGTGATGTGAGATTATGAGGTGTATAGAGAGATTGTTCCCAGTAGTGAAGGTTGAAATAGTTCTCTGAGTATGTCTGAAGAGGAAACCACAGGTGAGGTGGCCTCTTTGCCATGGGTTCTCTAGAAGGAATTCTCAGGCTTAAGGTTGAACTGGTTCTACTGTAAAGACCTCATATAGTCTTCTAAAACACTGTCTGGATGACATCAATAAAACAGTTTTAAGTTTTCGTGGCTCTTATTCTAGCCTTTTTCTAAATTCTCCATGTTAGATTTTAAAATTTTTTGATTATTAATAAATAAATCCATCTGTCTCTAGCTATGCCCTTTCTTTTAAACCTAATAACCCCATCCCTGTTTCCTCTTTTCTTCCTGCATTTCTATTTCTGCCTTTGATGTCATCCCCAGTATGAGTTGGTGTCCCTCTGGTGTGCAATACTCTGCTGCCCTGAATGCTGACTTTAATTACAGAAGGTACAGTATCTTTATATGTCCAGCCACCAAATGGGGAACCATAAACTATGGCATCTGGGCTTCTGGCTTGGAGCTGGCTTCTATATGGCTAGATTGCATAGGGGCAGCCTGCTTTGTCTGTGAGCACAGTGTTCCATTGCCTTTGCTGTGGGTATCAGTGACCCAGTTAAAGGATTGTAGCCTAGGAGTCAGACGATGCATCTTACTGGTCACAAGAGACTGTAGACTTGGTATTTTCTACACAGACTTGTGTCTGTGGTATGGTAGGCCACTTCTCTTTGTTTTGGTCTGTCTTGATTCCCAGATTCTAGGAATTCCCAAATCTTGAAGAAAACAATGAGAGAAGCAAGGCAGCTAATAAAATGTACTAATTTTGATTATGCTTCCAAATCCACCAGTCTTTTTAGATTCCAAAATCAGAGACGTCTCATAATTTCACATTCTTTTCTCAACTAAACAACCAGATTTAATTACTAAAACATTTTTAGGATTGTTTTGTGGTAAGCATAGAGCTGGTTTTCTTAGACTTTCCAAATAATTCATAATGAAAACTAAATTTCTTCTTCACTTAACCCATCTTCTTATCCTTGTTATTAAAAATGAGTTTTACAAAGACATGGTGTCTATTGTCATATCAAAATAAGAAAAACAAATCTATTGTTTAATTTACCCACTAAAGAAAAAAGAGACATATGGCTTCGGTTCATAATTGATTTATAAAACAATAAGAAAATACAAGCCCTTTTGGACTGGCACATATGAACTTAATTGTAGCAATTATTTGTACAGTTTTCCCTGAGCGGAGGTAACTAAATAGCTTCACTACACCTTCAAATTCAATTCCTGCTTGTTGTTAACTGAGAACATGGTCATCTGCAACTGTATTTTGAGATCTTGATTATTTTAAAGAGGTTTCCACTGCAGTTGTAACAGATGTGAATTATTCTAGTTAGCAACCCCAAGGAGGATTGATCACTAGCCTGTCTCTTAGCTTCCTGATTACAGAACTTGCTTTTCACTCTGCAACCATAGATCTTTATCCCAGGGATGCCATTTAAAATGCCAGATCCTGTTTGCTTTTTTTTTTTTCTTTACCAGTATCCAGGCAAAAATGACAACTCTTACTGCTCTTAAACCTAGTAGTTTCCCAGCATTTATTTTTCAAAGTATTATATGTGCCTGTCTGCAACTAACAAATCTCAGGAAGCCTGTCAGCAGTTGTTCGGCCAGGTGTGTGGAGAGGTTCTCTGGGTTGGATGCATACCTGTAAAATTATAAAGATCAGCTAGCATGTAGTTGAATGTAAAGTTATAAATGTCCGCCTAATGGACACAAAGCAAGTCACTCAGTTTGCCTTCTGAAAGTTACATAAGCTCATACTTTCTCTATTATTTTAATTATTTGGCATCAGCAGAGCTAGATTCTAGCCAAGATTAATTATGTCAGATCAAAGAAAAACATAAATAATTTACTAGTAAGATAAATATGGTCTATATGGTATATATTGAAAAAAATCTGAGAAAGCGATGCTAGCTGGTTCAACATTTGGATAAACTGAATGAGATAAGAATATCCAAATGAAGTATTCTTTCTCAGTATTCCAAGATCTGTGGGGGAGAGGTAGGTGGTATCCATTTATGGTGTGCCTTTTTAGACAGTTTTGCTAGGTGATACAGAAATAATATGCAAGCAAGGGAGTTATAACTAAAAGGATTTTATATCCTCCTCCCTTTCTGAGATCCAGAAATAAAATGAATTAACTTTTGTGCCCTGTGTTCAGTTTCAGTCTAGAAGGCTTGACAGGAGGAGCTGGTGTTGGAAACAAGCCATCTTCATCTCTCGGAGTAAACTCGGCAAACACCAAAGAGCTCAGACACCCTTTCAGTGGTGAGGAACAGGGTGACTCTTTGATGTCACTTTCAGAAGAGGATCTGGAATCAGGCCAGAGAGACCATAGGATGTTTGATCAGCAGGTAAGGCTGAAATATTTCTGATTTGGAAAAAACTTATTTTTCAGATTATGGACATAGAAGGCAAAACTTCTGTTAGTATAAGGCTAGTAGCAATGATTATAAAATTACTTAATCTAACACTAAAGCAAGTTTTTAGCACTGAATATTACTTAAAGAATACCATTCGTCTGTATAGATTTAAATACTTTATCAAAGCAAACATTTTAGAATTAGAATACGTTTCCAGGATATTAAAATTGGGTTTTTCCTTCTTATCTGAGGCCTTCCTTTACCACCTAAATAGTAAAATGAGTCTTGAAATTTGTTATATATCATTATTAAATTAACCAGTTTTCTAAAACATACCCCAAGTTTTTCCTTCATAGGAAAAAAAACCCCAAAACTTTCTTATCACACTGCCCAGGTAATGACTATTCTCTCTGCTTCCTATCGCTACCAGAATTCTTAAGAGAATGTCTATGCTCCTTTCCTTCTTTTTATCACCACCTAATCATTTAGTATTTCTGCTGCTACTTCTCTCTTGATATTCCTATTTTGAAGGTCATGGACTTCCTTGTCAGCCACATTGAGTGACTTCTTCTTAGTTCTTATCTTCTTAGTCTCCTCATTATCACTTAGCAATTTTGACAATACCTTGGGAGGGGTTTTGAGTTGAGAATTTGAATTAATATGCATTTATAGCATTCTACCTTAATTCCAGCTCTTTTTCTTCCTTTTGCCAGGAGACTTTGGATTAATTTCTAAAAGGATTCTGGGATACATCTTAATTTCTCCAAATGAAACATTTATAATTTAAAAAAAAAAGACCAGGCATAGTGACTCACGTCTGTAATCCCAGCACTTTGGGCAGCGGAGGCGAGAGAATTGCCCAAGCCCAGGCCTAAGCAACTTTGCAAGACCTCGTCTCTACAATAAGTCAAGAAAAATTAGCTGGGTGTGGTGGTGTGTGCCTGTAGTTCCAGCTACTCGGAACGCTGAGGCAGAAGAGTTGCCTGAGCCCAGGAGGTTGAGGCTGCAGTGGCTGTGAGCATACCATTGCACTCTGGCCTGGGCAACAGAGTGAGAGACTCCAACTCAAAAAAAGAAACAGTGAGATTACCAGTCAGGAGCTCT
Source organism: Tarsius wallacei (assembly GCA_963574415.1). Classification (NCBI taxonomy): domain Eukaryota; kingdom Metazoa; phylum Chordata; class Mammalia; order Primates; family Tarsiidae; genus Tarsius; species Tarsius wallacei. The sequence continues at coordinate 5,829 of CAUYQG010094747.1, forward strand.
GAGTTTAATACTGTTCAGCTAACAGTCACTTATGTGGCCTTAGGCAAGTCCCTCAAATTGGCTTGAAGTTGTCACACATAAGCGCTTGAGCTGAATCTGAAGGGATATACTAGCTCTCAGTCTGTGATTCTGTTTACAGACCCACTGATGTCTTTCTAAAGTGAACTTCCTGATACAGTCTTTCTAGATGAAGTTGTCAACGTTTTAGTGCCCTGCTATGCTTAGCCTTCCTGGAACTCTCAGTTTGCCCATGGTTGTTATCTTGTGAGCAACCCCAGGATGGGTATTTGAGCTGCTTGTATCTCTCTGATCTGGACAAGTTGCCTGCAGCCAACTTCCTGCTCTATGTCTCTGCCTTTCACTGAGGTCATTTTTCAGACCTCACAGTTGTCTTTGAAACATAGCAACTGTTTGCCTCAGATTCCATGGTTACACATGGAAGAAGCTCTAAATAATCAGAAATCTGGCCTAATTGAGCTGAGTTCATGCTAGTAATGGATTTTTCATTGCTTCCTTTTCAACATGTGTGAATCACAAGGAGGCAGATTTCACTCTACTATGAAGGGAAGGGATTGATGATAATTAAAGGTGGTTGACAGTTGTATGGGGTCTCTCAAAACAAAAGGGGGACAGAGCCCCTTATCACCAGAAGTGTGCTAGTAGACACTAGTTGACTATCTTTAGGGATATTGTAGCAGGAATTTCTGCAATTCAGTAGATTACATGGCCTTAAACCTTCTGTAAATTTACTGAAAGTTGAATCATCAAATTTCAGGCACCCTTTCACACTCTGTTCACATAGAATCAGTCTAATCTTAGAAGAGGAAATGAAAGAGATTTCGGCTTCTTTCCAGATGCACTCTTATTTTGCTTGTGATCTTGAAACACTTTTTACTTGCATCTCAATTTCCAACTCTTTAAAATCAGAACAATATTACTGATATCCTACTATATCTCTATAAAGGAATATTTAGATTTGCAAAGAATCAGTACTGTATGTAGTTTGATATTTCCAGTGATATTATTTTTATCTGATTGTGCATCCAGCAGATTTTGTTAAGCACTTACATAAATCTGAAAAAGTTACTATGAGGGATACAAAACCACTGTAAATGATGGAAACTCTAATTAACCCTGTTTTACCTATTTTTCTGAGAAAAATAAGCCTCAGAAAAGATCAGTAACTTCTCTGAAGTTGAGCAGCTGTTCAGTGGCAGGAGCAGATTTGGCTCAAGTCTGTCTGACTAGGAAGCCTGTGTGCTTCACCTCCTTCTCTACCTCCTTATTTCACTGAGTCTTCGAATGTAAAGTTCTGTGCTTACCTAGAAGTACAGAAACATGTACTTAGAACCTGTTCTTCACTTTTGTACTTCACAGACATGTCACAGATCTAAACAACAGGGATTTAATTACTGTACATCAGCCATTTCCTCTCCATTGACAAAATCCATCTCATTAATGACAATCAGCCTTCCTGGATTGGACAGTGAGTATACTAATTTTTAAATATATGACATTATAACCACTTTTCCTATTATTTTTCTCGCTTTAAGACCCTATAGCAGTACCTTCCAAAATTTGCTCACTACTTCTTCTGAATGAATGGCTCAGCTCTTAAACAGAAGGTTGCATAGAGTTCAGCTTTGGGATCTTCCTTCTTTTGCTGCCTAAAAATCTCCTTAATACATTAATTTTGTTACATTCTTCAGTATAAATCTGACTTTTTTTAACCTCTTACTTTGAAATAACTTCAGACCGGAAAAATAGTTACAAATGCCTTCATTGGTAAAAAAGCAATTGCAAAAATAGTAGAAAGTATTCTCATATATTCTTTACCTCAAGTCACTAAGTGTAATCATAAGACTTGTTTTGCCAGCCTCTCCCCTTCTCTTTATCACTCCCCTTAGATTTTTTTCTGGAACACTTGAGAGAGTAATTTATAAACACAACAATCTTACCTCTAAGTTATTTAATGTATATTTCCTAAAAAGAAAGATATTCTCTTATGTTACCATAGTATAAGTATTCAAATCAGCAAATTAATATTGGTAAAATTCTGTTATCTAATGTATAGACCTTATTCAGACTTTCTCACCTATTTCTGAGTCCAAGATTCAATCTGTGAACATATGCTGAATTAAGTTGTCTTGTCTCTTTGGTCTCCTCTAGTCTGAAAGTGTTCCTCAGTTGACCTCTCTCTTTTGTGAGCTTGACAGTGGCGAAACCTGGCAGAGTAACTGGCCTGAGCTCTTCAAAAATGTCGAGTTCAAGAAGGAGAAAACAAGACAGATATATTTTTAGTTAGTTAAGCAGGTGCTAATAGAGTTACAGCTGAAAGGATCAACGGAAGTGTATGCAGAATCCAATCAATTGACTGTGAAAGTTATATAGAGCTGTCTTAGCATCCATAAGCACAGGGCATTTTTTAATAAATGATGCTTAGAAGCATATTTGAATTGGATAAATATTGTTTGCCACAAAAAAGCAACATGTTCTTTGAGAAACCCTTTTTTGTTTGTTTTTTAAATACTGTTTTTTTATAAGTAATTGTGATTTTTTTATGTGTGAAATCTTGATATTGAGATCAAATTCTCGTCAAAGAGAAAGTGATTCAGGAGGCTCTGAAGCAAAAGGAATGAGCACATTCTCCTGGTGTTTCTCCTTGAAGATTTCTTCAGTTTTCCCTGATATATGGTTCAATTTAAAAGTTGATGGCCAGACACAGTGACTCATTCCTATAATCCCAGCACTTTGAGGGGCTAGGGCTGGAGGATTGCTAGAGCCCAGGAGATTGGGGCTGTAGTGAGCCATGATCATGCTACTGCATTCCAGCCTGGCAACAGAGTGAGACCTGGACTCAAAAAAAAAAAAAAAGAAGTTGGTGGTAGAAATATGCCTAGTATCAATGTGATGTTCTGTCTCACTTCATGGCTTACCAGAGCCCTAATTTTTGAATTTTTCACAGTGGAATTAAGACATAATAGATGATTCTGTTAACTTTTCCCTCACTTTTATATGATTAACATTTCAAATACAGATCGGGCCTGTTGGACAAAAGGTGCCTAATGATAACTTATTCTCAAAGGTACAGATAGAACCACACAGAACTGTGACAGAAATAGCTTTTCCTGTTTTTGACTGTTTTGATTTTGATTTGGTTTTGATTTGACTTTGGGTTAGAGGTTTGGCTGGTATGGAAAGGAAATTATAACTGAATAGTTTATAGTGGATTTGATGAGCCGGATTGCTGGTGCTCAATAGTCAGAAAAGGCCAGGAAGGTACTCTGAGACATGTACCCTCCTTCCACAACTAGCAAGTGTCGTGGCATAGTGGATATTCTACTCCTATGGCAACAGATACCCAGTACCCACAGAATGTGTCCCATAGAGAGATCTTTTTCCTGTATTATGTGACACACTCTTTTTCCTTGTGGATGAAACACTTCATTATTTTTCTTCCAAAAAGCAAGATGTTTTTTGACTGTGTTTCCAGTTGCTATCCAAACACTATAAAGAAGGCGGCTAACTCCCAGAAAGCCCTGTTCTAGAGGTTCTGGCATGTAGCACTTTTCTCCCCGTTGCTGGGAAATGTTCTGCTCAGCTCACCGAGGGGACCTGATATCAATAGTAGACTGCTATCAAGAGTAGGGCTTCAAGCAAGAGTCTAATCCTTTATTCAGAATATAACACCTTCATTCTGGTCTGTGGTGTACATGCATGTAAGCTGGAGTGGTAACTAGCCCCACATACTTCCCTAAGTGGCTTATACCAAAATGAAGGACTAATCAACTTTAATGTCATTATTTCTTCTTTGTGCCTTCCCATATACAACTAAATTAGTTTCCCAACTCTATTCCTATTTTGCTCTAGCAACATAATAAGTCTTTTTGGAAATGTTAAAATTCTCACTGAAGAAACAACTAAAACTTGTGTTAAATTCTGTGTACTATGCCTTAAGCATCAAGATAATTGAATATTTCCCAACTTGCTACAGACTTGAGTCTCTAATTCCAAATCACTTAAATACTCTTTATGAGTCATCTTTGGTCATGGTCTTCCTAGCTGAAATAGTATCATAATTAAAATCTACAAAATGATTTTAACACTTGTGTTTGAGAAACTTAAAATAGTTTAACTTGTTTTTTTGTGAGCACACTTAGTGGCTCTGTGACTTTGAGGCTTGTTACTGGAACTCTTTGTCTCAATTACATCAACTGTTAAATGGAGTTAATAATGTGATATGGCTTAAATGTGAATTTATTTTAAGTCCTTAGCATATTTTCTGTCATGTAATAAGCATGTGTTTTTATTATGCCATGCCATAGTTCACAGTGTCCAGTGCCAGGGTCCGTTTTTCTCTGACCAGAGTTTAATCAGTGTTAACATTATCCTTTGTTATCTTACAAGTGGCTGTGTCTTATAAGCATACTTGTTTAGGAACAAAGTGTTTTCTAAAATCATCCTTATCTTACTGCTTTCCAGCTTTTACTAGTGCTCTGCCTTCTCCCTTCTAAAGAAATTGTTAGCTGCTTCTATCATAGATTTTCACAGCTGGTAACATTTGAGCATTTCTGAAAATTTATTTCCACTGAGCTGTAGTCTGGAATGTCTCGTTGGGTCATTTGCTAGATTAGGAAAGCAGACCAACTTACAGCATTATTTCTAAGCCGGGATCTGTTTCAAAAATCCACTGGGTAGAGGAAAATACTGAGTAAAGAGGGTGACTAAAATATTCTGTACCATTTTCTGGGGTGGACAGTAGGCAAGCCAGTGGCTTATTTAGGAACCGCAGGGGGAATGAAAGCTTCAATAGCTCCTGTCTTGGATTTGCTATCTTGATGGGGTGGAGGGGGCATGATGCAGGCAACTTCCTGGCTCTTTTATGGAGAATCAGAATAGCATGGGCGCTGGCTCTGTCATGAGGCACAGTGCCTGGGAGGATTGCCCTGAGAGAAGCTACTCCAAGAAATGTGTTCAAGGCATTTCTCCTTCTTGCATCAGAGAGGATTTTGTGGGGCCTTTTTCTCACAGCATGCTGGGAAACTTAGATGATTTCTTGATAGAAATTAAAAATAAATTTCATTTTTACAAATACAGAATAATCCAGTTCTTATAGATGATGTCTTTCCAAGGCCGCATTTTTTAACTTTTCATGACTCCCACCCAGAAGATGCTTCACATAACTGAGAAACTGCTTGATCGCATCTCTGTAGGAACTCTAAGCATGTTAGTGGTGATAATATTGCAAGGGGAATTGTATCCATTAGATATCCTAGCCTCCTGCTTCTTCATGAGATTTCATTTCCCCCTTCTCTTTGCATGGTTTGTTACAGGTTGAACATCCCTAATTCAGAAGTCCGAAATGCTCCAAAATTCAAAACATTTTTGAGAGCCAACATGATACTACAAGTGGAAACTTCCACACATAAGTACTTAACAAAATTATTTAAAATATTGTATAAAATTGCTTTCAGGCTATGAATTTAAGGTGTCTATGAAACATAAATGAATTTCATGTTTAGTCTTGGGTCCCTTTCTCAAGATATTTCATCATACATCTGCAAATATCCCAAAATCTGAAACACTTCTGATCCCAAGCACTTCAGATAAGGGATACTCAACCTGTATCATAAAGAAGGACATTTACTTTTGGGGCCCTTCTTATACCTTCACTCATGGCATGTGAGTTTGCCAAGTGTCTTATGCATGTTTTGATGGGAGCTCTAGCTTATAATTATATACTTTGCATTAGACTATGAAAGCTAAGGCCACCTTGAGAGCTGACCTATGACATATATATGAACTGGATCTAAAGAGAGCAATGGTCTGTGTGACTGAAGATCAGGGTGGGCCTCTGGAAAGTTAGGCATCAATGTTAATGAGAATATTTTATCTCTGCTTCTGTGCTTATTTTCTTTCTCTGTGGACAGTGAAATGGGAATTTACTGAAATACAAGTGTGAAGGGGGACCAAAAAAACCCAGAATTTATTTATAAAAAACTATGTATTTATTCTTACAAGTTTAAACTTTAGTCACCTTTAAAATACTTTCCGTTTGATGCAGTACAGCTATCGAGATGCTTGTTCCACTGCTCAAAACAGTTTTTAAACTCTCTAATTTTATGCCTTTGAGTGCTTCAGCCCTTTTTTGTTTCACCTCTTCCACACTGGCAAAACTTCCCTTCGAGGACTTTTTTCATCCAAGGAAACAACAAAAAAAAAGTAACTAAGGGAGAAGAGATCGGGTGCATAGGGAAGGGGGGGCATGAGAGTCATGATATTTTTGGTCAAAAACTGCTGAACACTCAGCACAGTGTGGGCAAGTACATTGTCATGGTGGAAGAACCAGTCATTTGTTTGCCGCAGTTCGGGCCGTTTCTTCCACAAATTGTTACACAACCTCGTCAAAACTTGCAGATAAAAAATCTGACTGACTGATCTGAAGGAACAAATTCTGAGTATACTACAAGGGGCCTGCCCTCCAAAAGATACTTCTGGTTTTTTTGCCCCCTCCCCCACATATATTCTTAACATAGTTCTATTTGGAAAGGGTAGCATTGATCAGTGTGTCAGAAAGAGAACAAAAGTTTACTCAGGAAAATTGACTCTCTATTGATGTGTTTATTAAGTTGTAAACCTGGAAAATATTCCTATTCATTAAGTACATACAGGTAACCTTTAATTCAGGTACATTATAAAACTGAATCTCTATGTTACCAGAACTTCTTCTTTCCATATATGTTGGAGATTTCTGTATATGTCAGGGATACTCTTTAGATATTCATCAAGTAAGGTTTTTTGTTAGGATCCATGATTTTGTGATCCAAGAAAGTAATGTTTTTAGATTCTGGGTAATAAGGCAGTTCATGCTCATTTCCTAAATTTGTTTCACATTTGGAAATATGTTAGAACACACATTACAGGCAGGGCACCGTGGCTCCACCTGTAATCCCAGCAATTTGGGAAGCCAAGGTGGGAGTATCACTTGAGCCCAGAGTTCAAGACCAGTCTGAGCAACACAGCAAGATCTTGTTTCTACAAAAATATCAAAAAAAAAAAAAAAAAATAGCTGAGTTTGGTGGTACACACCTGTAGTCCTAGCTACTCAGGAGGCTAGGGTAGAAGGATCACCTGAGCTAATGAGTTCAAGGCTGTGATGAGCCATGATCATGCTACTGCACTCCAGCCTGGGCAACAGTGAGATCCCAACCCAAAAGAACATACATTACAGTAGTATCTTACTTTTGCACAATATTATCACTGCCCCCAAAAAACAGTGTATTTGTATTTGTACCAACATTTCTTTGATCTGTTACTCGTAGTGACTGCAACAGCAGTGACATCATTTAGCATTTCTCTCTGGGATATGGAGTGTCTTTCATATTGGGTAGGTACAGGGCATTTTCCCTCACTTCATATAGGACATTTACTTTCCAGAATGCCTGATTAAGGGAGATTCATTTATTAATTTGTTTGTTTATCCAGGAGAAATTTGGGTGCCTACTCCTTGTTGTGCACCAGGTTAGACAATGGTGGGAGAGGGATGAACCTACAGAAATGGTTGCTTTCCTCACCATGTTTACAACCTTTAGACAAGAGAACAAGTGAACCTAATAGAAAACGGTAAATGGCCGGGTGTGGTGGATCACGCCTGTAATCCCAGCACTTTGGAAGAGAGAGGCAAGAGGATTACCTGAGCTCAAGGGTTCAAGACCAGCCTGAGCAACACGGCAAGACCTTCATCTCTACCATAAATCTAAAAGTTAACTTAGTGTAGTGGCGCATGCCTGTGGTTCCAGCTACTTGGAAGGCTGAGGCAGAAGAATCACCTGAGCCGAGCAGGTTGAGGCTGCGGTGGCCATGAGCATGCCACAGCACTCCAACCTGGGCGACAGAGTGAGATTCTGACTCAAAAAAAGAAAAGAAAAGAAAACAGTAAATGCAGCAACTTAAAGTAATATTTGATGTTATAGACTGTCAAGCTTAGGGTCAGAGGTTTACTGAGGAGAAGTAATATCAACGTTGAGACCACAAGGAAACTAGGAATTTGCTGGGTGAATTACAATGTAGAAAGCAAGACTGAGGAATTTGGGCTTTTTGCCTGAAGGCAGTGGAGTCATTGAAGTTGATCATATTAATTAATTAATTGATTAAAACACGCAGGCCAACCCCACTGAAAAATGTGTTGGGAGGACAGGTTGGTGGATCAGTAGAAGCCTTTTGCAGGATTCAAATAGCAGGAGATGGGGTCCTAAACCAGGACATAGAGTGGTGGCAACAGGGGAGAAGTCGAGACTGTTCTAGAAGACAAAGCTAAGAAGCCTAAACGAGGTGTGATACAAGGACTCAGGAACAGTGCCCAGGTTTCCATTTTGAATAATGAGTTAGATATTAGGTACCCCTCACCAAAGAAGGAACACAGGAGGAGGAGCAGGTCTGCAGGAAAAGCTAACTTATGCATGGGGGAATTTCAGCTGCCTGTGGAATATCCACCCACAGGTGAGAGGGAGAGGAATGAGTCTCAAGCTCAAAGGTGAGATCTGGCTTGAAGATGAGAAAGATGAGTCACCAGCATATTGTGTGCAGATTGCGTGTTATGAGGTGGGAGTGGATGAGATTTTGGATGAGGGAGGAGAAAGCCAAATCAGAATCCTGAGGGACATGACCACTGGATGTTTTCAGTCTACTAAGGAAGAAAACTCCAGGTATGCATTGTGACTTCTTGTTTTCATAATCTAACAAGTACATATCTGTTGGATGCATTTTTTTTAACTACATTACAATTCTGCATATTCAGAAGTGAAGATGAAAATGCAAGTAAATTACATTGTTCACCTAGACAGCCTTTCCTGGAACTATGTAAGCCAGTGGCATTACTCTGTTTCCCCATGGGTGGAGGTGACTTTTACTTGGTCCTGGCATACCGGTGCATGCTCTAACGTCTTCTGTTAACCTACTTCTCAGCTCAGCAGCAGATGCAGTCCACAAGGCAGATCTCCTTCTCCATCAGCATCTCTCCTTAAGTCTAAAACTCTCTTTTCTCTTGGCTCTTCTTATTCCAGTGATGAGGAGGAATTGCATATTAAGTAAGCAACTTTGGTATCCAGTGACTGTTATCCAAGGTCTGACCAGCTCAGAAAATGCTGTAGGCTTGATACTAAAAAATTGTTTGGGGTCTTTTGTCCTCTTGCATGCCATCTTTTCTAAGTCATTTGTCCTTATGCTTAGCTTTGAGAATTAATTGGGATAGAACAGTTTGTGTCTTCTGTGCACTACTAACACTGATTGATACAGTGGCCTCCTGATTCCAGGGCACAAGATACTTTACAGAACACAGATAGCCCCAAAGGCATAAGGGATATGTTCCCTTCCCATTTTGTACTCTTTGAAATTTTACAAAACTTTTCATTTGACAATGTAAATCTTGTTTTTCTTGTTTCATTTTTCTGTCTCCTGGGACAGATATCTAGATGTCCATTTTGTAGTATTTAAAACCTAATATGCTTTCTTTTTTCTCCTTTTCAGACTGTTTCTTTAAAAAAATTCCTTTTCTTTAAGATTAGACCCTATAGATTAGAGGGTGGAAGTTATATATTTATTTCTTTCTGACTTTCTCGCTTTTGGAACTTTTATTTTATCTTATTTTTCAGTCCTTTGGATAAGCTGTAGGTTTCAGATGATTGCATTCCTAGTTTAGAAACTTTATGTGGTATCAGTTTTAGTAAACTTGGAAAGGAAATGAATCTCCCTTTCGTGAAAATTGCTATATTCAATTATGCAAGATTGCTGTTTTTAATAGAAGAAAACATTTTTAATAGAAAGTTAAATAATGAATTGCTTTCATATAATTAATATTGCAAGTCTGAGACAATCAGAATATCCATATGATTGAACACCTTCATTCCCTGCCACTTGTTCATGCTGAGTTTCAGCAATATTGAGTTGTTCAGGCTGGCAATTTTACATTGTTAAAGGAAGGTGCCTTATGCACAGGAGCACAAACAGAGTTTACTTAATTTGGTTTTAAATGGAGACCCTATTGTTCAGTATATTTTTCACTATTAAGAGATGTTTGACAAATAGACACCCAATGAAATAATCACATTATGCTAGTTGGAATAGGAGAAAAGTTGTGAAAATTTACTTCATCTTTGTGTTTAGAAATTCTCAAAGCTGTTTCATCTCAAAGCATTTGTAATACACTGGGAAGTAGCCAGGTCAGCCTGACAAAGTCCCAGTAGTATTTTTTTTTAACCACTGATTATAATCCTATATCAGCACTGGTCCACCAGTTAATCCACCATGATGGAATCCTAAAAATATAGAAGCTTGAAGAACCCTTTGAGTTAAATATCCAGCATTTCTCAAAATGTGTTTCTTAAACTCAAAAATACTTGTGAGAATGATTTGGATGGGGAAGGAGGAGAGAAGAAAAAGGGATTGGTTCATGGCCGAATAAATGTAGGAAACTCTGAGCTAAGCAGGTTTAAAATGTTAATGTGCGCCTTTGGGAGGCTGAGGTGAGTGGATTGCCTGAGCCCGTGGGTTCGAGACCCACCTGGGCAACTTGGCGAGACCTCATCTCTACAATAAATCAAAAAATTAGTTGGGCGTTTTAGCGCTCGCCTGTAGTTCCAGCTACTTGGAAGGCTAAGGTAGAAGGATCGCCGGAGCCCAACAGGTTGAGGCTGCGATGGCCCGGAGCGTGCCACTGCCCTCCAGCCTGGGCCACAGAGTGAGACTCCAACTCAAAAAAAATTTAAAAATTTAAAAAATAAAAAGAAAATGCTAATGTGTGTTCCAAGGCAGTGTTCAATATACTTTGTTTCCCAAGTTTAACTAGAAAACCACAATATGTACAGAACAATATATATAACATTTCATGAAACTAGTGTTCCATGCAACACACTCTGAAAAGTAATGACCTTGTCCATCAAGTAGTTCCAATCTGAAGTCCCTGGCTGTAGTATAAGGTCTGAAAGTTGTTTTGTTCCTTAAAAAAAAGCAAAAAAAACCCCAAAAAACCTTGTTGGAATATATTATTTATATGCAGTAATACTTTGTGGTCTATCTTTAATGACAAATTTCAATTTTTTTGCTGTAATTTTGTCATAGAAGTAATATTGGTTGTTTAATTAGATGCTTTGAAAACGATGACGCTTTAGAAGTTTCAGAGGCATTAGTGGACTAATCACTGTTTAGAACCACATTTAAAAAGCTGTAGTAACTGAAGTAAAAAAATTTTTAGCAGTGAAAAAGTTGGAAATCTTATAGGAATCATAAGTTTTTCTGATACTGAATCACTTATTTGTTCAATTTTTTTTTTTTGAGTTGGGATCCCACTTTGTCACCCAGGCTGGAATGCAGTAGCACACTCATGGCTTCATTGCAACCTCGACTTCCTGGACTCAAGTGATCTTTCTGCCTCAGCCTCCCCAGAAACTGGGACTATAGGTGTGTGGCCCCACATCCAGCTAATTTAAAAAAAATTTTTTTTTGGGGGGGCGGATAGAGATGAGTTCTTGCTGTGTTGCCCAGGCTGGTCTCAAACTCCTAGGCTCAAGTTATCCTCTGCCTTAGCCTCCCCAAGGGCTGGGATTACAGGCATGAGCCACTATTCCCAGCCGCTTCAGTTTTTAATTTATTCCACAGAAATCTACTAGGAGCTTATTCTTGGCCAGGCTTTTTGTTGGCTGGTATTTTTCTGCATTTTGAATTTTATTATTATTTTGTTCATATTACTAAGTGGTAACTTACTAGGTAATTGCTTAAATGTACAACAGAATCCAGGCAGCCTAGAAAATGTAATGCTGCTTATATCATTGAAGGCTTCTTGGGAGGAAAGAGCTTAAAGTCATTGGTTTAAACCACTCTCTTGAGATATATTTGTTTGTTTTCGGGGTTTTTTTGTTTGTTTGTTTTTGTTTTAGTTGGGGTTGTCTCACTTTGTTGCCCAGACTGGAGTGCAGTGGCATGATCATGGCTCACCACAGCCTTGAACTCCTGGGCTGAAGGGATCCTCTTCCTCATCCTCTGGAGTAGTTGGTACTACAGGTGTGCCTGTAGTCACCCCACTCAGCTAATTTTTTTTTATTTTTTGTAGAGTCTGGGTTTTACCATGTTGCCCAGACTGGTCTCAAGCATTCCTGGGTCAAGCATTCCTCTTGCCTTGGCCTCCCAAAGTGCTGGAATTACAGGTATGACCTACCGTACCTAGCATCTTGATTTTTTTTAAGTAAACTAAGGCATCATGAGGTTAAAATTAACAGTTTTACTCCTAGTTCATGCAGAACTGGGGGATAGATTGCAGATACCCTTATTTTTAACTCTGTTGGTCTTTTCTTTCTCACGTGGCTATGGTTACTGTGTATCAAAAATAAAGAAGAATTCTAAATACAGAAAAGGAAAAAAAAAATCAGAAGGCAATCTTTTTAAAGACTTAGAATTTATATTAAAGTTTCTTATGTATTATTCCTACCTCTTGGCTATTTTTATTACTTAGTAAGTAGTAACTACAGTTTTGCATTTATGATCAGAATCTAGAACAATTTGGGAGTTGAAGAGTTTTAGATGCAGGTAATCTGACTGTGGAATATCTTCAAATCTCTATCAGATTAAAGTGTTACTGACAGAACTCTCAGAGATTCTTGAAACCAATCTCTAGGAGAAAGGCTGTGTTTTGTCCACATCATAACAATGGTTATACTGAACAACCTTTGTCTCCCTGGATATACATGGAAAGTATCTTTACACTTGATCTCTTAAACACTAAGAACCATTTATCACTGTGTGATTGAGGCCTTGCTAAGTCCTTAGTAGCTCAAACTTTATTAACAGGTGTAGCTCAAAATAATGACAATACTTCTTCTGTTTCTTCTACTTATTGCCGTGCTATCTGACATAGACATAGAATTGTAATGACCTGCTTCAGTTCATGTCCAATAGTTGTGAAAAGAAGAAGAATGCATCTTCCTCTTTCGTTTTGTCACTATCAGCCTAGAAAGAATCTTGCCATCTGTTTTATCTCTCTCATTTCACAGATGAGGAAATGAAGAAATCCAAAGGTCTCATGCCAAATTAGTGACAGGGCCACAATTTGATAAACCTGCTCTCCTCTCTTTCCTGTTCATTAATCTATTTCTAAGAATTCTCAGAAAAATCAGAGATTTGCTAGTTTTTTAGTATAAAAATGTATGAAAGCAGGATTACCAGTAACAAAATACGACTTTAAATTTCCTATTTTATATTTTTCTTGTGATGTCATCTCAGAAAGATGACCTGTGGAAACTGAACATTGATAAGAACAGGAATTAAATATTCTTCATGTGTAGTTTAGCATCAGGGGAATGATTTGGCAAATTAGCCGAGAGTGGTTGCGTGTGCCTGTATTTCCAGGTACTTGGAATGCTGACTGAAGGATCACATGAGCCCAGCAGGTTGAGGCTGCGGTGACTGTGAGCATGCCACTGTTCTCTATCCAGCCTGGGTGACAGAGTAAGACTCCAACTCAAAAAAAAAAAAACAAACCAAAAAATGATTTGGGTTTTTTCAGTTACTTGAATCTTGAATTAAATTTATTTTCTTCATGGGAAATCCACTCCCCATTGTGCCTATTTCCAGTTCTAATTTGAGCATTTCAGGTTTAATTTTCCCTTTTTCCAAAAGCCTTTAAAAGGAGGAGGCACCATGCACTGACTTTTAAATGCTGTTTGTGCTTTAGGTGTGTCATTGTACATTTTTAAATATTTTATCTGTCATCAAGGTAAAATTCTTTTGTTCTAACTTTTTCTTCACGTTTTTTATTTTCTAGATTCACGGTCCTTCCACAACACCAGTGCCAATCTGACTGAGAGGTACTATGCATTTTTTGTTACTCGTTTCCCCAAAATGAAATGAAGGAAATTTAAAATATCTTATGGCATTTAATTAAGTAAACTAAGTTAATTGAGTTCTGACTTTTTTAAATGATAAATTTGGAATAATAATTAGAAGTGGTTTTGTAATAAAGGCTGTGTCTTTTCAAATTAATGTCATCGTAGTTTTCCACTTTTATTCTTTACACTATCCTCATGATAAAAATTATTGTTTGTATTTACTGATGTCAGGATATGCTTATATTTGACTTTTTGAACTTATGCATACTTTGTTTATGGCGATTCTTAATGCTTAAGTCTAACATTTGATTTCATAGTTTGTATATATAAGTTCATGCAGTGCTATTGCCTTCTTAGTTATTTTAAGCTTTATAACTGTTTTCTTCTGCGCATATGTATATGGTGCACAACTGTCCAAGAAAATGAATTGGTTCTTTACTTGACAGCAGGCAAGACATTTCTATTCAGATTCATTGTTTATTCTTATATTGCTTTTTTCATGCTTATGAGATTAAATATTCTAATGTAGCATGATTGGGGTTCAGATTGTTGTCCTGCAGTTTTTTTTAAGTTGACCTTCTTTTCAGAGAGGCATCAGTTTTGACTTAATGATTCAGAATCCACCCAGTGAGTGCTTCTCTTATGGCTTTTGTATCTTTTTCTATTTTTTTCTAGAATGGTGGTTTTCGTACCATTTCCCTTTTATTTCAAAACAAACTGCTTTGTTTTGTAAACAGCACTTACTTATAAATAGACTTTAACTGTTGAAGAGGCCCCCTTATGCGCTTCTCCTGCCTGCTGCCTGGCCTCTCACAGAGGCCCTGGAGGCAAACACTGCTGTTCCCTGGGAATGTTCTAAAATTACTATTCCAGAACACCTAAGCAAAGGAATCCTTTTCTATATAATGATGATTATTTATTCAGGTACCCACCATGCTTTTAAAAAACTAACCATTGCAAATTTCATAAATTCAAAACATGTCCATCTTGGATGGACTGAGATTTTATGTAAGCTTCCTGAACAAGTGGATGGGTAAATCTGAAGCTGAGTAAAACTCCTAAAGTGGATCTTTCCACACTCTGCCTCAACTCTACCTGCTGTCTAATAGATTCCCTTCTAAAGTTATGCATGGCTGCATGGAGCAGTCTACAGTCTTGATTGTCCAGTGTGCCAAAAGGCTAGAAAAGAGATATGATCTCTACCATTAAGGAACTTGAATATGCATTCAGTCATAAAATTCCTTGGCTTGTAAACCTTATTAACAACTCTCCTGTTATTCTGTTACATATATAAATTTCCTTTTAAGCACCTATTTGTTGCAAAGAAGTTTGTAGACCAAATGTTATTTTAGATTAAGAAATTTAGGCTGAGTATGGTGGCTCACACCTGTAGTCCAAACTCCTTGGTATACCAAAGTGGGAGGATTGCTTGAGGCCAGAAGTTGGAGACCACTCTGGGCAGCATAACAAATTAGCTGGTTATAGTGGCGCATGTACCTGTAGTCCCAGTAACATGGGAGACTGAGTCAAGAGGATCACTTGAGCCTAGGATGTCAAGGCTGCAGTGACCCATGATTATACCACCGTACTTCCACCTATCTCAAAAAAAAAAAAAGACAAAATGAAATTCCAGATAAAATAATAATAATTGACTAGCTCTTTTTTACCTCAAATCCCTGCAAATCTATAATTAAAACATAGTGACCAATACAAGAAAACTTAGCTGGGTTTTGACAGTAGAAGATGGGCATTGTGGCCTACTCTGTTCTTAGATATTACTGTATAAAAACCATTCAGCAGGCCCTATTCATCTCTTACGCTACTTCCAATTTAACTTCCATAGTCCTTTTAAAAATTTAGTCTTCTCGTTTTTATTTAGTATAACAGAAGAGAATTATAACTTCCTGCCACAAAGCCCCTCCAAGAAAGATTTTGAAGGGAAGAGCGGAACAAAAGTCAGTCGTACGTTCAGCTACATCAAGAATAAAATGTCCAGCAGTAAGAAGAGCAAAGTAAGTATTGTCATGGGCATTCCTTGTGTCAGTCATCAGTAGCATCCTGTCACAGCCTTCATACACACCAAGATTCACTGAATGATGGAGACATAAATGGAAATAAATTCAGGGAAGTAAACTCTCTGAAATAGCTTAATATTTAAAGAAAAATAACTAAGAAAAATAGCAACAGAAAGTACTGCCACTTACTGAGTTTTTGCTGTGTGCTGAGAGCTTCGCATACATTGTCATTTTTAATCCTTTCAACAGCCCTGTAAGGTAGGTATTATCTTCCTTTTCTTGGAGTGAGGTACTTTATCTGAGGGAATGCCCCTAATGTGAAGAAGAAATTCAAACCCACATAGATTTCTTTGGTTTCAAATCCCACGCTCTCAGCCACAATGCTTAAATCAGGTTTAAAATGCAATGGAAGGATTTTTTTTGCCAAGATCAGAGGATTGAAAATATTTATGTTTGGGTTTAGAGGAAAGGAAGATTATCCCACAGAAAATTACAAGAATTTTTAAGACTACTTTAGTATGAATTCTTAGATTTATTTCTAGTTAGGCATATTTAGAATATATTCTCTTTAGTGCTTTAAGAGATTAAGTTAACATATTTAAACTAAACTTTTTTATCTAGTTATTTTTTACATGGCTGTTACAGTACTCTTCAAAATATAAAAGTAAGGAAATAATCTTTTGTAATAACCCCACATAGAGATAACTACTCTTAATGTTTTGGTTTATTGATTTCTAATTTTTTAGATATATTTTAAAACACATAGAAGTTAATTTTTTTTATTGTTTACTTGTGTGTGTGTGTGTGTGTGTGTGTGTGTGTGTGTGTGTGTGTCTGTCTGTCTGTCTGTCTTTATTGCCCAGGCTATAGTGCATTGGCACACTCTTGGCTACCGCATCCTCAACCTGCTGGGCTCAGGTGATCCTTCTGCCTCAGCCTTCTATGTATCTGGAACTACGGGCACGTACCACCATGCCCAGCTTACTTTTTGATTTATTGTAGAGACGAGGTTTCACCAAGTTGCCCAGGCTGGTCTCAAACTCCTGGGCTCAGGCAGTCCTCTAGCCTCTGCCTCCTATAGTGCTGGGATTGCAAGCATGAGCCACTGCACCTGGCAGAAGTTAACTTTCTTATACTGAGTCTCAATGCTAAACCAGAACTGAGTCCATTTCAGATCTGTGGAGAAAAGATTTGTGTTCTCCTTTCCTCCATACCTACTCACCTACCCATATACCCTCAAACAAAATAAAGGAGTAAGTAAATAAAAATTTGAAATAAGTAAAAGAGGTCTCGCAAGGATATACACACATATGCATACTTAGAAGTAAGGGAGTAAACACTGGATATTATCAAGAATATTGCTATAAAAGTGCACCCTCTCCTTCCCTACAAAATAAATTACACCAATCTTCTCAAGCCCTCAGTTAAGTGGGCTGATAGAAATACAGCCTATGTATTTTATCAAGTTTTATAAGTACAATATCTTTCTTTTAGCAAATACTAGGTGTGGTCATCATTCAGAGGAACTTTCCCCCAAAACTGCCACCGGAGTTGTATTTTCTCTTTATTTCTCCTGTCGACATGCAGAACAGTAAAAGGATAAGTTGACAATCAGGGAAAGGTGCAAAAAGTCTAGCCAACCATTTCTAGCATAATCACATGTTTAAATATTAACTTCATACTTAACCTTGTTTTATAATTCAAAAGAAAAAGAAGATCAAAGGGGGTAGAATGCTTTACCAATGTTCTCCATATTTACATATTGATAACAAGGCTTAAAATAGAACCATATTTAATTTGCTTATGACTGCTAGCTTAGATACCAGTAGGCATCGATACAAGAAAAATCCCCTTGGATAAATCAGTATAAATCAGCCAAGTATTATTCAGCAGTTCATACAGTCTTAACATTCTGCTAGGTGCTAAGAAGCACCTAATAGAACTAAAGCTCATAGTTTTGACCTTAAAGAAAAATTTTTATGATCTAGTTTGGATGATTTCAAAATATTTTTGTTGATTTTTATTTGTCTTTAAACTACGGAATGTTGTCTTTAAACAAACTTATTTGGAAGACCAACAATAAGTAGAGATTCTTTTTTCTATCCATCTCCCTAATGACAAGGAGTTTTAGGACAATAATGAATAAACCACTGATCTCATTGATGAGGTAATGTAAACAGATGTTGAGAAAAAAAAAAAAAACAATGTGCAAAGTCTAAATTTAGAAACTGGAATGTGACCTTTAAAAAAGTCTTACCATAGCCTCCTTATTTTTCAAACTGAAGCACAGAGAAGTCACATAACATCTCTTGTGGTCTGACTTCTAACAAGTAGTGCTTGTCAATTCATGCTTAGTCTTAAACAAAATCTGTTGCTAAACAGTATATATATATTTCTTTTTTTTAACTTTTTTAATCCCAAAGGACTCAATAATTGCTAGGAGGGCGATGAGATAGGACAGAAGAAAAGAAGGTAATTTGTGTTAGAGTATCAGTTGACCTTTTGCCTCTGATCATCTCCTTGTCAGAATAACAACACTCTTGCAGTTGAGATCAGTTCCTCTTTCAGAGTTGGCTTCAAGATTTCATCTTTGCGAACTGTGCTGTCTTTAGCAGTAGAAACAAAAAAAATTATAAATCTATAACCCTGGATCGCAGTCTATTACCCTTTGTCAGATGTTTTGAGTGCCCCAATGGTCAAGTGTATTTACTTATAAGTCACCTTTCATAGTTTGTTATTATTGGCTAACTTTTAAATGAAGTTGTCATAAAACTTCTTATAGAATAGCTTGGCTTTTGTCATTGTAGCAAAAGATAATAAGAAATAAGGGAAATAGTGAAGTAATACATTTAATGTTAAGTTACATTAAATACCCTGTGCTAATATGCCATACCTCCACAGTAGAGCTTTACCGTATGGAAGTATTTTATTTTCTAAACAATAATACAAAAATAAATGAATATTAAATTTTCTTTGCATGATACTGCTAACTCTAATCTTCTTCTTGATTATTGAATAATGTTAACATCTCCATAATGTCACAAAATTGAAAGTGCTGCTATTGATGTTAACACTGATTTTTCTATGAAAATGATAAATTTTTACTCTTCTAAATTATTTTTTAAATAGGTGCTATGAGAGACAACCTAATCTACTTGTTTTATTAGTCTCTACTATACAATGTAACTATGTCTACTTCTTTTAAAGGAAAAACTTAAGCATTACTGAATATAATATTAAAATATCACCTATAATTCTTAGTAAAGTATCTGAAGATGATTTGGAAATTTCTGCTTTCCTTATGCGTGATATATGTATTTATATAAAAACAGCTTGTAATTATTAACCTAGATATATTACATTCAGTTGTTAAGTTGTGATAATGAACAGCTCTTAAATAATGTTCAAAAGGGCCAAAAGTCAGCCACTAGGCAGCAAACTTCACATTCCTAGGAGGGTAACATATTTTGCCTGTAGCACTAGGCTTTATAAAGGTAAATTTAAGAAATTTAGTCACTGATTCTTCACACCTCCTCTTGAGAATTATCAATAGCTAGCTTAAGTTATTAGGTAAATAAATTGAATGTTTTTGTGGAAGGGGGGTGCTCCTCAGGAAGTATGACAGGAAGAAGACTGGCAATTTCTGTTTTTGTCTTATTATCTTTGAGCGATATTACTGTTTCCTGATAAGTAAGTTTGCTTGTTGCAGAGGATTTAAACACAATGTTTGAGTTCATAAAGATAGTGGAGTGACCTTCTTTAAGCAACCATATCATGCTGGTTTTCTTTTTTCTACTAAACTTTCTACTTTGTAGACAGATAGGAGATGGCTAAAAATGTTTTTAGACAAATCCTTAATCTGAGTTGGATTAGATATTTTGGGGTGCAAGGATTAAATTCCTGCACAGCTGCAAATTCACTACATGACTTTATAACAGGACATTAAGTTCTAGTTCCTAGGTCCTGTGGTCTATATAAAAAAGCACTACCCATCATCAGCCTTTCAGAGATGCCTACTAGAGTCAAGTAGTGTTTGCAGAGAGTTAAGTCAGTGTTAAATATAATCATCTCATTCCTTCTTTGATTAAAGATCTGCAGCGTAACATGACAGTTTTCTAATCACATCACTTTTCACAATTGTCCAAAGTATTCTCCAGTTTTTTTAAGAATTATAATTACTTGTCTAAAAGGATAGGTTTAGAGAAGTAGAAAAATCATTTTCTTTCATAGTAGTAGTTGTAACCTGCATCTTTTCCTTTTAAATAGTGTTAGTTTCTGTTTCCCTAGCACACAGTTAAAGCATTTTGGCTGTTGTTAAACATGGAAAAGTTAAGCTTCGGAAAACAACTACTTACCACTTTACCACAGGCAACTTCACTAAAAAGTTTCTTATGAAACTCACTGCTTTTTATAAAATGAGAGTTCTGTTTTTAAATAGATAAGATGCGTTCCTTAACTTCTGGTGTTAAAAACTTGGTCTCAAACCTTGCCACATTTCCCATACTGCAACTTAAGCACTATCCGCACACACTGTATTTTGGGGAATGAATTTTGTTTCACTTACGGTATCTTTTGTAACTAGGGTTGTTGGTCTTACCAGCAGCATTCAAATAGTTAAGACTGTCTTGAGGAAACTAGCAGCCTCAGCCCTCCCACCTTCCCTTTCTCAACTAGTCTCTGGCTTCCTCTTATGGTTTCGCTAATGGCAGCTCAAAGTCTCTGGGCTCTGCCTTGCCGGCATGAGCCCCTCTTTCAGTGAGAGCACATTTCCTGGCATGGGGGTCGAATCATGTCGGTCAAATGGGGACGGTTTCATGAAGTACCTTTCATAACAGTGAGATTCGTAGGACCAAAACATGGGGAGGTAAGAGCCTGACTTCTTTAAAGCACTAATTTATAATAAATACTGGACGAGACAATGTTTTGTTTTGTTTCTATCCTGTAAAGTACTAATTTTGATTGTTGCAAAGGATGAGGAAATTTTTTATTTATTCAGATTTGAAGAGCATTGCAAAGCCTGAGAGAATATGCTAGTTGCCACAAAGATTTTTTTTTTTTAAACTATTGAAGTATGCTTTAGCTTTTCAGTTTAACATCCTATGCATGGAGAAACCTTTAGAAAAATTTAATTGAAAGAATTTACTTGAAAAACTCCAATTTTGCTGTTCATTTTTATTTTCCGTACTTTAGCAGTTACTAATTTTCACACATAACAGTTTCCTGTTTTGTAAAGTGAGGTAGTTTGTTTTTCTCCCTCCCTCACTTGTTATTTTTTATAATTCGAAATAGTAATTTGGTTCTTAGATTTTAATTATATGTATTTTATAAACAGAGTACTTCATATGACTCATAGATTTAGCAGATATTTACCATTTCAGTATAGTGAATGGGTTCTGAACAGAAAGTCAGAAGACCTGGTTCTAATTTTGACAGTGCAGATCATTTGCTGTGTGACCTTTTGCAAGTCAACAGCCTTCTCCATTCCTGGCAACCTTGTGTAGTAAATGACAACTGAGCCTTACAGTCAGCCAAATCTGGGTCTTAGTTTCAGCTTGTTAATTATTGGTGTGTGGCCTTAAGTGCATTATTAAGCATCTCTTAGCTTCAGTCTCTTCAGATGTAAAATGGAAATAATAACTAGTTCTTAATTCACTGGGTTGTTGTGAGAAAATACATGTAAATTGCTTATTACAGTGTTTGGCACATAGTAACTGTTCAGGATTTTAGCTGTCTATTATCTTTATCCTTTCCGTTGTAAAATGGGAAGCATGATGCTCACCCTGCCCACTTCAGTGTTATTGAGTCAGGTGAAGTAATAATGTATGTAGAAGGCATTGATTCAAAATGCAAAGCATTCCGTAATTGAGATGATCATTAATTTGGGGGCACCCATTTTCCAGGAATTTTTTTATTAAGATCATAGCAGTAGCATATGGAATTGAACCTTTGTGAATTGTAGTTCGTAATCCAGTTGGTTTGAAAGGAAATTATTCCACTGGTATTGATTAGCCAGCCAAGGGCTCTGCCAAACAGTGCTTCTAAAGACCTTCTGTAGGGACTGTGGCTATACCTGTACAGTCTTGGCTTCCTAAGGATAGTGTCCACCTGGAATGTCCCTGACTGCTTTAGATGTTTTATTAAGGATGTAGCACTCATCAGTAGTTCTTCAAGTGTTCAAGGTTTAAAGTCCTTTCCATTCCTCTTCATGACTGTGTAAGCTTTGATAACAGCCCCTTTTACATTGAGGCTTGATGTCATATAAAAGTCCTCTGCTTTCGGTCTGTCTCTAAAACATTTTTGACATTCCTCTATTTTTCTTGCGGCAACATGGCCAGGGTAATCTGGCACTCCCTGACTCCCAGCCCAGTGCCCTCCGTGGTCATCTGATCTGATTTCTCCTTGCTGGTGTCCCTGAGCTTTGTAGCTGGCCCACTTGCAGTCTGCTTAGTAGAAAGCATTGAGGGCAGTGCCTGGGCATACAGTAAGCATTAGATGAATGTCAGTTTCCTGTTCCCTCTGACAGGTGAGGGAAGACCACAGGAAAGAAGAGAGCTTCGCAAAGGAGGTCAGAGAGCTGGTCTTGTAAGCCCAGTCTTTCGAACCTAGGGACACCCTCCCTGCTTTTCTTGTCAAAGAGCCAGAGAAAAGTTTCTCAGGGCAGAGTAGCAAGCAACCTTGGAACTTCCTTTCTCCAAGGCCCTATTTTCTTAAAAGAAGTGACCCCTTTGGTAACTAGCTTGAGGGGACAACAAAGGTGGCTTTGAGAATAATTATGAACAGGGCTTCTCTTCTCATCGTTGCATACCACCCATTCTCCTTCCTCCACACCAGTATCCTTTTACCACTCCTCAGTTTCTTTTATCCTCCCTTCTCAAATCAAAATTTCTTTTCCCTTACTGTAAGCAGTTTATTTCTGTGTTCATTTAGGAGAGTAATAAGGAGTGAAACGCATTTTCAGTAAGCAATGAATAATTGTTATAGTAGCTGTTGCTAAGTGTTACTGTGTACTTACTGTGTGCCAGGATCTGTGCAGAATACTTTAGAAATGTATTGTCTCACTTGATTCTTTTTTAAAAAACATATGAGATGGGTACTTTTGTTGTCATTCCCATTTTGCAAATGAGAAAGCTGAGACTCACATAAATAACTTACCCAAGGTCATACCATTACAGAGTAGTAGTAGAGCCTGAATTTAAAACCAGGTCTGACACCTTTGTCCATATTCTTATCCACTGTACAGTGTCCCAACCTTCTCCTCCCATCAACCTTCTCCTCCCAATTTGAAAATGAAGCCAAAGTTAATATCCATAAACCTTGAAATTCTAATTAGTAAAATCAGAAATGTATATATGGGGGATATATTTAATATTCTGGCTAGCGGAAGAGAAAAACTTCACAGATGCCTTCTCACTTAAGGATATGGAATTGGTGTGAGAAAGTCAAAGAGGAGCCTTAGTAATTCTTTGTGCTACTTAGTCACCTTTCCTGTCCCTCAAGCCAATCCCAGAATTGCTGCCCTCCTTTCTGCTCCCTGCCTAAAGCTGTCCCTAAGCTCACTGCTTTCTTCTTGTGTAAACTATGCTGTGACTTACTGAGGAGACTCCTCTCAGAAGTCCTTGGGCATTGTGTCTGTCAGTATATATAACCACTGAATAAGCCACTACCAGAACTGTTCAGCCTGCCCAGTCTTCATATGATTTTGCTTAGGTAGTTGGCATGCTAACAACTTAATTTTTTTTAAAAATTGGCCAGAATATTGTTCTTCCCTTTTGTCCAAAACACTCACCTGTCACTATTGAATACCACATGCCACCTGGGTACCCAAGTAAGGGGAAGGTCTTCCAGTGTCCAATTACAGTTGATGCTTTTCTTTGGCAGGAAAAGGAAAAAGAAAAAGATAAAATTAAGGAGAAGGAGAAAGATTGTAAAGAGAAGGAGAAAGACAAGAAGACTCTCAATGGTCACACTTTCAGCTCCATTCCTGTTGTGGGTCCCATCAGCTGTAGCCAGTGCATGAAGCCTTTCACCAACAAAGATGCCTACACTTGTGCAAGTAAGAGATTTGCTTCTTCCTTTCCTAAAATGGAACTCTCAGCTCAGGAAAGCTCATTTCTAGTTTCCTATTCATCCCACCCCTTATCTGTTCCTCGTTTATGTGGAGAAGTAACCCTTTTTATATTTTTCTTCAGCCATGATTGAAGAAATAAATTCTACATGTATAACAACCTATATTTTTTTCAGACAGCCCCAATTTCAAATACAGACAACCTCTAACTTAAGGTGGTTCAACTTACGATTTTGCAACTTTACAGTGGTTTGAAAGTGATAGTAGAAACCATACCTTCAGTACCCATACAACCACTCTGTTTTTCTCTTTCAGTACCATCCTCCATAAATTACATAAAACAGTCAACGCTTTGTTATCAAATAGGCTTTGTTAGATGATTTTGCCCAACTATAGGCTAATGTAAGTATCCCGAACATGTTTAAGGTAGGCTAGGGTAAGCTGTGATGTTCAGCAGGTTAGGTGTATTAAATGTATTTTCAGTTTACAATATTTTCAGCTTACAGTAAGGTTTGTTTGGTTGTAGCACCATTGCAAGCCAAGCAACATATGCACTCTGTTCTATGGTCTCAAAACCACCCACTATTTCAGAAGTCTGTGTCAGCGTCAAAATTACCATAGCTTCAAACCCTAAAGCTACTCAGCAGCCCCTTGTCAGATCATATAAGCTCACCTTTTATTCTAGTACTTTGGTATATGCTTCAGCCATTTACCAGCATCAAACCATGGTGACTACCAAGGAAAAGCAACTCTGAGCACAGAGGTGTTCATGCTGACCTGTTATTGGCCTGCTTCAAGCCACTTTAAAACTAAGTCTGCTGAGTGTGGTTCCTGGCTTTGATAAGAGACTCTCAGCCAGGAGTTGGTTAACTTTTTCTGAACAGGGCCAAATAACAAATATCTAGGCTTTGTGGGCTATATGGTCTCTGTCACAACTACTGGACTCTGAATTTGCAGTGCAAAAGCAACCATAGACAATAAATAAGCCAATGAGCATGACTGGGTTCCCAATAAAATTTCATTTTTGGACAATGAAATTTGAATTACGTAAAATTTTATTTTTATGTGTCATGTGGTGTTAATCTTTTTTTTTTTGAGTCAGAGTCTCACTCTGTCACCCAGGCTGGAGTGCAGTGGCACTGTCATGGCCACTGCAGCCTCAACCTGCTGGGCTCAGGCAATCCTTCCACCTCAGCCATCCAAGTAGCTTAGACCACAAGTGCACGCCATCACGCCTTGCTGATTTTTTTGATTTATTGTAGCAATGAGATCTTGCCATGTTGCCCAGGCTGGTCTCGAACTCCTGGGCACAGGCAATCCTCTTACTGCCACCTTCCAAAGTGCTGGGATTACAGGGGTGAGCTACCACGCCCAGCTATTCTTTTTTATTTTGTAAACTATTTTAAATGTAAAAACTATTCATAGCTTATGGGCTATGCAAAGATAGTCTGTGGAGCCAGATTTGGTCCCAAAACCGTAATTTACACATCTCTTCTTTAAGGCAATGCATGTCATAATTTTGTCACTGCCCACATAGAAAGTAATAATATTTGTAGAGCACACCAAGGTGAATCAAGGAGGCTGCTTGTGGTCAGAGATGAACAGTCTTGCGATCCATCTGCTCCAAGCTAAGCCCAGTTACTCAGAAGGCAGAGGTGGTTAGCATCATATTAAACCTATAACCAATTCAGACAAAATAGTAACTAATTCAGAGTCCAAGAAACAAATCTCAGATCATGATGTCTTGTTTCCAGTCATTTGTATTGCGTATTCCAAGTAATTTGTTACTAAAAATAATTAACTTACTAAAATATAAAATGTGCAGAGGAGGGGTTTTGTTTGTTTTGTTTGGGGTTTTGGGGGTTTTTTTTGTTTGTTTGTTTTTCAGACAGAGTTTTGTTATGTTACCAAGGTTGGTCTCAAACTCCTGGGCTCAAGCAATCTTCTCAAATCAGCCTCCCGAGTAGCTGGGATTGCAGGCTTGTGCCACCGCACCTGGCAGTAATTTGAAATTTTTCAAAGTTAATTTGGGCGGATTCAAAGTTGCTTTTATAATGATTTCCCTTCATGTGCTTTCTTGAATAGAAGGAGTGGTGTTACACCTAGTATATAGCCCACAGTCTGTCTTATTTATACTACAGCTATTGTGACTTTTAAAAATGACCGGCTCTGTCATACATATTCATATAAAATGATTTTTATGGATATATTATACCCCCCAAATAGTGCAACCCTATTTGTTTTGTCCTATTTAAAAAAAAAAAAAAGGTCAGGCTCGATGGCTCAGCCAGTAATCCCAGCACTTTGGGAGGCCTAGGTGAGTGGATTGCCTCAGCCTGCGGGCTCGAGACCCACCTGGGCAACTTGGCGAGACCTCATTTCTACAATAAATCAAAAAAAATTAGCTGGGCATGGTAGCGCACGCCTGTAGTTCCAGCTACTTGAAAGCCTGAGGCGGAAGGATCGCCGGAGCCCAGCAGGTCAAGGCTGCGGTGGCTGGGAGCGTGCCACTGCACTCCAGTCTGGGCGACAGAGTAAGACTCCAACTCAAAAAAAAAAAAAAAATTATTATGCATCCCTATGAGCAGAGATCACATACATTAATGTCATCCATCATATGTGTTTTTTCCAGAAAATTGAGAGCTATTTCCAAATAGTAATAAGTTTCATGTAACCTCTGGGGACAAAAGAAACTATCACTGCCCAGTATCCTGCCAGTGTTTTTATTTTTGAACCCAGGTTATAATTAGATTTTTTTCTAGGATACCAGTTGAATGTCTACAATTTAGTTTTTCAGCCACTGGACGACACAGCTTCTTAAATTCTCAGTACTGGAAAAACCTGGTTGCCTAAAGCTGTAGTCACCAGGCATGTTCACCTGTCATTAAACCATTTTTGGCATACTCACACATGCAATATATTTAGATATATAAATTACATATAAGTCCTACTACACTATACTTACAAAGAACTCATTCTAAACAAAAGTCTCAGATTTGCCATTTTCCTGTTTTCTGGTGAGTTATTAGTATGATTAGTATTGTCTTTGATTCATGACTTCTTTGAAGGAACTTGTGTAACTCTCATTTTCCTTTTATTTTATTTAAAGCCAGGTAATATAGGCTACAAGCTCACTTCATTGGGTACCTACACATTTTCATTCATCGCAATATACTGAATGTAAACAGATTTGGAAGATTGACACCGTGACGCATCCCTAACCCACCTCCCAAGTGAGGAGCATCCCTGCCTGTCTCTGGAAACATCTAGTATTATGTATAAAGTGAGGCTGCCTTACATAAAGATGGAGTGATGCACCAGGATAGTCATGTATATATTAACTCCATTTCTCTTTTATATTAAGAAGTCGATTAAATAAGAACTGTAAAATTTTCCTCCTGTTTTCCAAGGATTGTTTTTCCCTTACAGAGTGCCTCTTCTTTCAGGGAGCACTGATCTCAAAAAAACAGGAAAAGGTCATATTTCTTGATTGGCAGTATGAATATTCAAAGAGCTTCATTAGTAAGGCAGGCTGGATACCTGCTTTCCTCTATAAAATATAAAAGTGCTATAAAAATAAATATATAGATCACCCTACCAAAAGGGAAATCCCCGAGGGAACTCAGAATCAGAGCAGTAAAGAACATCCCTCTCAATTGGGGGCAGGATAAATGGCCTCAGGGTATGCAGTGGGAGCTGGAACTGAGACCCCCCATATAAAAACCAAGAGCTTTTGTAACATACATGATGTAGGATCTAGAAAAATTCTATCCACTGGGTGTCAGAGCAGCAAGGAAATGTATAGTCTGCTCAGGACCCTGGGTGAAAACTCTGCACCGTATATGAATCTGGGGTCCAAATTTACACCATTTATATGTGTGGCACTTCAAGCTAAGACATATTCATAAGAGGTTTAGTGATATTCCAGCTTAGGAATGATGAATTCCTTAGGGACCCCCACTGAGCTGTAGCAAATACAGAACTGCTCCATTGGGTCAGTTTGACAAAACAGTATACCCAGAGGCTACCATGGGAGAAAAACTAAAGTCCTGTAAAGCTAAGCTCACAATAAAAGAATGCGTAGATGCCACATAAGGAAGTAAAATGCCATGAGGAAGATTTAGGAGATGTGCAAGCAAGAGAGGATGTTGGAAATTACTAAAAAATTAAAACAAATAGAACCCATCATGAAAGAACAGAATAATTAAGGGGTAGATTTGAAAAATAACCGGGCTCAGTGGCTTAGCCTGTAATCCCGTGCTTGAGGAGGCTGAGGTGAGTGGATTGCCTGAGCCTGCGGGTTCGAGACCCGCCTGGGCAACTTGGCGAGACCTCATCTCTACAATAAATCAAAAAATTAGCCGGGTATGGTAGCGCGCACCTGTAGTTCCAGCTACTTGGAAGGCTGAGGCAGAAGGATCGCCTGAGCCCAGCAGGTCGAGGCTGCAGTGGCCAGGAGCGGCCATTGCACTCCAGTCTGGGGGACAGAGCGAGACTCCAACTCAAAAAAAAAAAAAAAGAAAAAGAAAAATAACTGAATAGGCTGGGCTTGGTGGCTCAGCCTGTAATCCCAGCACTTTGGGAGGCCAAGGCGAGTGAATTGCCTGAGCCCGTGGGTTCGAGACCCGCCTGGGCAACTTGGCAAGACCTCGTCTCTACACTACATCAAAAATTAGCCAGACGTGGTGGCCTGCGCCTGTAGTTCCAGCTACTTGAAAGGCTGAAGCAAAAGGATCGCCG
>CAUYQG010094767.1:0-10298 GCA_963574415.1 Tarsius wallacei
GGGCGGAGCGGCAGCCGAGGCGGCGGCGGCGCGCGCGCCCTGCGCACACCCACCCGCCCCGCGGGGCTGCGGCGCGTGCGCCCGCGCCGGGGCCCTCGGCCGGCCGGTGGGTGCGCGCTCCGCCCGCCCTCCTGCGCCTCCGGGCGCGGCCCCTGCGGCTGAGCGCGCGCCGGGCGCGCGGGCGCGGGGCGCCGGGGAGGGCGGCGGTCGGTTCCGACGAGCGGTCGGCCCGGGTGCCGGTGGGCGCCCCCCACGAGCGCCCGGCACTGCGGCGCGGGGACTGCGCCAGCCGCCGACTGCGGCAAGGACAGTGCCCGCCCGGAGGAGGGGGCCCAGCGGGGAGGGGGGCGCCGGGCCGCTCGCCGCTGCGTTCCGCACCGGGCAAAGGCGGGGTCCGGGTGTGATGCTGCCACCAGCACGTGCCTGGGATAGGACGAATGACTCACCGGGCAGGTCTTCCAGCCATCCATCCAGGTCTCGGGGCTCAGGACCCTGGCACTGTGGCACTCACCTTTGCAGTACCCTACCGGTCTTCGGGAGGTCCAGATGAGCCTTCACGAAGTCCTTGGCTGGCCCAGCCCGCCCTGTGCGCTGTTTTTTGGGATTATTGGTTTTTCATCTCCAGCAGCGAAGCTGTGCTGTCACGTAACCCACTTTTTGCTGCAGCAACCTCATCCTCAGACTAAACAGCCAGCTTGTCAAGAGGCTCACAGTTCTCAGGGCTATAATGTGTATTATACAAAACTACATGCACTGAAGAGGGCAAGAAAAAGATTAAGTCCCAAGACACCTAGCAACTAATTATAAGGAAATAACTGAAGATATGCAAATAACATGCCCAGAACTCTTCAATTTATAATAATAGTGTTTACATTTTTAACATACCTTCTTTTTTTGTGCATTCAATTTATATATCTCAAATATAATTCATGTAATCTTTGAGCATCTAGTATTTGTTACACATTGTGCTAGATGCTGTGATGGAATACAAAAAAGAACTCATTTTGTCTTTAACATGGAATTTACCAGTAGGTGATATAAGTTAAGTATAGTACTATGTATTTCTAGCACTTTAAAACACAAAAGTGCCAGATGCTATTCTAAACACCTTATATGTTGTCATTAATTTTCATGCCATCCCATTGAATGAGTGTACTGTTAGTTTCAACATTTTGCCAGTATGAAACTGAGTACAGAGGTTAAACAACTTGCCTAAGTTTACATATACTGTGTGATGGAGGTGAGATTGAAATGCAGCTACTCTGACTGCAGACCTTAAGCTCCTAACCATTTTGCTGTACTGCCATTTAGAAACCATTAATATATGGAGTTCTAAGAATAGTACTTATTTCTCAGGGGCCATTATCCTTTTTTTGCTTGTTGATGAACCTAACACCAAAGAGCAGACAGCTTCCCATAGTCTGGAGGGGTCCCCTAACCTTCTTTAGAATAACATTTTACCAACACTCCACAGATAGGGCTCTAAGAACTGATTTTAGTGTTTTATTTCTAGGCTGTTTGAAAGGCATATAATGAAAAAGAAGGCTATAGTAATATCACCATATAAATCTCTGTTGGTTCATTCCTTCATTCCAAAAATGTGTGTTGTGCATTATGCATACTGAGGCATACTGAGATGTGCTGAGAACTAGAAAAGGTGCAAATAAGAGTAAGATAGTGCTTTCTCTCAAGAGCTATCATCTTATAGAGTAGACAAGCACTGAAAGAGAACCATAATCACAATACAAAAGAGAAAACGTGTTGCACTCAGTAGAGGAATGAAATGCAATGGCCTGAGCTCATGGATTCAAGACCAGCCTGGGCAACTTGGCTAGACCTCATCTCTAAAATAAATTAAAAAATTAACCGGACGTGATGGTGCATGCTTGTGGTTCCAGCTACCTGGAAGGCTAAGGCAGAGGGATCACCTGAGTCCAGCAGGTCGAGGCTAACAAAAAAATGCAATGGATGCTTCCAGGCAAGACAGACAGGTTACTTCATGAAGGGAGGTCCTTGGGTTAAGGAAAATGCTTAGTGACTATTTAACTTATTGTTTATGTTAAAATATTTAAAATGATATCAAAATTTATCAAATTATTACAAGCAGTTTTTCTCATGTTCAGAAGCGACAACTTTTACTATAATGATTGGTCAGATTATGGAGAGGTTAGAAAGTACAAACTTTTTGGAGGTGGTTTACTTTATGTAAGTAGGAGTCACAGAATAGAATGATGAGGTACAAAATAAGCTTTTCAAGGTCAAAGGTATAGCTAAAGAAAACCTGAGGAGTGAATAAGGTAGGTCTGGGGCAGCTGGGACTCTGACTAGACAAGGCCAAAACGTTGCTGGAGAGTAGCTTGTACTCTACTGTCTTTGCAAGGTAGAACCTATGTTTTAAACTTTTTTGTGTGTGCATATTCTTAGGTATGGCACACATATTTCACAAATATTATAAGATAGTCTGAGTACAGATATTTGGTTCCATTATGCCCATAAGTTCTTGTCAAAAAGATTCACAGATATGGTTATCATATCCATGTCATTGTCTACAAAGTAGAGAATGTTGTATGTTTAATAAAAAAAAAAAGTTAAGGAAGGGCAGAGGGACTATTTGATAAGGAACTCTAAATTCTTAAATGTTTCAAATATAGTAGATAGTAGGGAGCCCCTATACATTTTTCAGCAGGGTGGTAGCATCCTAAGGACCACTCTAAGCATTTAGAAGTATTTTTGTTTGTTTGTTTGTTTTGAGTTGGGATCTCACTGTGTTACCCAGGCTGGAGTGCAGTGACATGATCATGGCTTACCACAGCTTCGACCTCCTGGGCTCAGATGTGATCTTTTCGCCTCAGCCTCCTGAGTAGCTGGGACACGGGCACATGCCACCACACCTGGCTAGTCTTTCTATTTGTTTGTAGAAACAAGACCTTGCTATATTGTCCAGGTTGGTCTCAAACTCCTGGGCTCAAGCAATTCTCCCACCTTGGCCTCCCAAAATGCTGGGATCACAGAGGTGAAACACCACACCGGCCAGTGGTATTATCTTTTAGATAAGGGACTGAGTGAGAGTATGTATAATCTTTTCTCAGTAGTTTAAACAAATTTTAAAAACATATACATGAAAGAGTAATTTCTCTTAGGCCTTAGAAAAAAAATTGTTGGGATATTAAAGAGACTATGGGGTTAAAATCAGGATGCCACCAAACTGTTTTATCTTCATAACCTGATGGTGAGCTCACGTGGAAGAGAATCGTGAAACATTTTTGCTTACAATACACATCTCTTGGGGCAATTGCCTAGCATGCAACTCCTGTGTCTGTGAATGGCTCCAGTGCACAGGGACAAAGCCCCACTGGCCTCAGATTTAGGCCACTTACCCTTTGGGCTGCTGCCAATTGATCCAGAGGTAGACACTCAGTTTAAATTGGTGCAGAGCTGGGCATGCTGGTTTGTCTATAATCCCAGCACTTTGGAAGGCCAAGGTGGTATGGTACGACAGTTTGGTGGCCCTATTTCAACTCTAGATAGAAGTCTATTAAGATCCCTTTGGTTGTAAGTAATAGAAACCCATAAGCTGGCTGAAGCATAAAAAGGGTTGGAAGAAAAAAAATAACCAAGATATAGGAAGAGCAGGGACCCAACCTGCCTGAGGTCAGAACAGGGGTTTGAGACCAGCCTGAGCAACATACCAAGACCACGTCTCTAAAAAATAAAAATAAAAACTTAAAAATTAAAAAATTAGCTAGGTGTGGTGGCATGTGCCTGTAGACTTAGTTGCTTGAGAGACTGAGGCGGGAGGATTGCTCGAGCCCAGGAGATTAAGGTTTCAGTAATCTATGATCACAACACTGCATTCCAGCCTGGGCAAGAGAGTGAGACTCCAACTCAAAAAAAAAAAAAAAAATAGTAGTCACTTTCAGGAACTTGAAACTGAGCCCGGGAATTAATGGACCTACATTAGTGAGAATGTGTCCTAAATCGAAGACCCACCCACTGCTGCTCTTCTGACCTCAGAGCTGCGTGGGTCCCTGCTCTTCCTACGTCTTGGTTATTCTTTTCCTTCCAACCGTTTTTATGCTTCGGCCAGCTTATGGGTTTCCATTGCTTACAACCAAAGGGATCTTAATAACCTTCTATCTAGAGTCGAAATAAGGCCACCAAACTGTACAAATGAAGAATCTGGCTGGTGTGGTGGCTCACGCCTGTATTCACATCTTTGGGAGATGGAGGCAAGAGGATTGTCTGAACCCAAGAGTTTGAGAGCAGCCTGGGCAACTTGGCAAGACCACATCACTATAATAAATCAAAAAAATTAGCTGCATGTGGTGGTGCATGCCTGTGGTTTCAGTTACTTGGAAGGCTGAGGCAGAAGGATCATCTGAGTCCAGCAGGTCGAGGCTGCAGTGGCCATGAGCGTGCCACTGCACTCCAGCCTGGGCAACAACAGTGAGACTGACTCAAACAAACAAACAAATGAAGAATATGGTACTAAATTGGAATTTCCTGGTGGGGTAAACAGCTGCAATGGTGACGTCTAATCAGAGCTTGTATTTTCACTGCAACAATCCCTTAATATCTGTTCTGTCAAAGAAACACAAGCCCTGGGTTTCTTCATGATTAGAAATGGCATTTAGAAATCCCGAATATGAGACTGCTATGATAAAAAGCAAGGAATCAAAGCTTTCCTTAAGAGTTCAGTGTTTTCCATTTGTAAATCTTTCTTTATCCTGAGAAGTAAAGAATGTCTCTATATCCATTCAGCCTCTCCTACTTTTCTTATGTCTGAGAGGATGAGACAAACCTCCTTATGTAGATTGTCAACTCCTCCAACTGTGGCTTCGATGCTGCTTCCTTCAGCTTCTCTCTTTGGCATCATCCTGAACCCTAACTTCCTTATTGAATTCTTTTTTTCAGCCTATAAATAGTTTCAACTCTCCCTTATTCTAAGAAACATCTCCAGTGACTCACTGTCCTATTCCAACTAATGCCTAATCCCTTTCCTACTTAAAATAAAAACTTTGTTTAGAACAGTTTTATATTTGCAGAAAAATTGCAAGCATAGTAGAGTTCCCACAAACCCCACACTCAGTTTCTCATATTATTAGCCTCTTAGATTAATATGGTTCATTTGTTACAATTAATGTACTGATATTGATATGTTATTATTAACTGAAGTCCATACTTTCTTTAGATTTCCTTATGTTTTCCTAATGTCTTTTTCTATTCTGGGACCCCATCCAGGATACCACATTACATTTAATCATTATGTCTCTAGGCTCCTTTTGGTGATGATAGTTTCTCAGACTTTGTATTGATGACCTTGACAGTTTTTTAGGACTACTGGTCAGGTATTTTGTGAAAATGCTGCTCTTGGGATTCGTTTGATATTTTTCTCATGATTAGTAGGGTTCATGGATTTTTTTTAGAAGAAAGCTCACAATGGTTAAGTGCCATTTTCATCACATCATATCAGGCGTACATATTGTTAATATGACCTATCACTGCTGATGTTAACCTTGATTATCTGGTTGAGGTAGTGCTTCTTAGGTTTCTCCACTGTAAAGTTATTCTTCCCTCTCTTCTCTCTTTCTTTTACATACTGAATCTTGGGAAGGAAGTCAATATGCAAAGCTTAAACTTAAGGAGTAGTGGAGTCAGACTCCTTGAGGATGGAGTATCTATGTAAATTATTTGGAATTCTTCTATGTGAGAAATTTGCCTCTTCTACTTTTTAAATTTTACTTTCAAAAAATTTACATGCACCAGGGGTTCAAGACCAGCCTGGACAACTTGGTGAGATCTTGTCTTAACAATAAGTAAAAAAATTAGCTGGGCGTCCCTCAGCTGGTGAATGGATAAATTATGGTTCATCCATACAGTGAAATACTATCCCCCATTAAAATGAAATGAACTACTGATACACACCACGTAGATGAATCTCATATGTATTATGATAAATGAAAGATGCCAGAACCAAAAGGCTGCACACTGTATTATTCCATTTATATGACATTATGGAAAAGATAAAACAATAGGAACAGAAAATGGTTTAGTGATTGCCAAAAACTGTAAATGGGAAAGGAGTTGGGTACAAAGAAGCAGAAAAAAGAATTTTGAGGGTTATGATACTATTCTGCATTTTGATTTTGGTAGTGATTATGTGACTTAATTCATAGAACTGTGTACCAAAACAGAGTGAATTTTACTGCATGTAATTTTTTTTTTTTTTTTTTGAGTCAGCGTCTCACTCTGTTACCCAGGCTGGAGTACAGTCACACACTCATGGCCACCACAGCCTCGACCTGCTGGACTTAGGTGATCCTTCCATCTCAACCTTCCAAGTAGCTGGAACTACAGGTGTGTGAAACAATGCCCAGCTTATCTTGTGATTGATTGTAGAGATGAGATCTCACCAACTTGCCCAGGCTGGTCTTGAACCCCTGAGCTCAGGCCATCCTCTTGCCTTGGCCTCTCAAAGTGCTGGGATTACAGACTTGAGCCACTGCACCCAGCCTATTTATTTAATTTAAAAAATTGGTATATAATAATTGTACGCCTTTATGGGGTACATAGAGATGTTTTGATACATATAATGTATGGTGATCAGATCAGGGTAATTAGCATATCCATCATTCAAACATTTATCATTTCTTTGTGTTGAGAACATTCAATATCCTCTTTCTAGCTATTTGAAACTACATAATATATTATGGTTAAATACAGTCATCCTACAATGTTATAAAACACTAGAACGTATTCCTTCTGTCTAGGTATAGTTTTGCATCCTTTATAATAGTGACTAATAATGTTGAAATTATTTTCCTTCTTGTGCTTATTTGCCATCCATGGATTTTTTTTTTGGTTAAGTGTCTTTTCAAAACTTTTGCCCATTAAAAAAAAATTGGGGCCGGGCACAGTGGCTCACATCTATAATCCCAGCACTTTGGGAGGTGGCGGTGAGAGGACTGCCTGAAGCCAGGGATTCAAGAGCAGCCTGGGCAACTTGGAGACACCTTGTCTCTACAATAAATCAAAAAATTAGCTGGGCATGGTGGCGCATGCCTGTCGGTTCAGCTACTTGGAAGACTGAGGTGGAAGGATTGCCTGAACCCAGCAGGTCGAGGCTACGTGGTGGCCGTGAGCATGCCATTGCACTCTGGTCTGGGTGATGGAGTAAGACTCCGACTCAAAAAAAAAAAAAATTGAGTTGTTTATCTTTTTATCTTTGAGCTTTGAGAACTCTTCTTATATCCCAGATACAATTTCTTTAATTCTTTTTTCATTTATGTGCTTTATAAATTTTTTCTTTCAATCTGTAGCCTGTCTTTTCATTCTTTTGACAATGACTTTTGCAGTAGAAAGTTTTTAATTTGATGAAGTCCAATTTCTTAATTTTGTCTTTTATGTGCTGTGCTCTTGATATCTTTGCCTAACCCAAGATCACAAAATATTATGCTCTATGTTTGATAGAAAAGAAACTTATACCATAGTTTTATTGTTTACACATAGGTCTATGATCCATGTTAAATTAATTTTTGCTACAGGTATGAGTTATAGATTGATATTCATTATGTTGTATATGGATGTCCAGTTGTTCTAGCACCTTTTGTTGAAAAGACTTTCTTTATTTAAATGCCCCTATACTTTTGCCAGAAATAAATTGGCCATTATCACAGGTGTTTGCATATATCCCCCAAACTCATCAAACTGTACACATTAAATATGTACAGTTCTTTATATATCAATCATACTTCAATTAAGCTCTTAAAAAATCAATTGGCTATTTTTGTGTGGGTTATTTCTAGAATTTCAATTCTGTTCTATTTATCTATGTCTCTATCCTCTTGCCCATACTACATTGTTATCTTCATTTTTGGAGCTTTTTAGTAAGTCTTAGAATCAGGCAGTGTGCATCTCAAACTTTGTTCTTCTTGTTCACAATGGTTTTAGGTATTCTAGTTCCTTTGTTTTCCCATATGCATTTCAAAATTATATTGTTAATTTGCATTAAAAAAATCCTATTGGCAATTTTAATTGGAATTGTGTTAAATCCTTAGATTAGTTTGGGAAAATTTGTTGTCTTAACACCGACTCTTACAATTCATGAATATGGTATATTTCTCCATTTATTTAGGTCTCCTCTGATTTCTTTTATTGGCCTTTTGTAGTTTTCTATGTATAGATCCAGCACATAGTTTGTGCTTTTACAATTTCAATTTCTTATTGTTCATTGCTAGTATATAGAAATACCATTGATTTTTGTATTTTCCTTGTTTCCTGTGACCTCGCTAAACTCACATATTAGTTCTATGAACTTTTAAAAATAGATTATTTGGGATTTTCATGCAGACAGTTGTGTTGTCTGTGAACAGAGACTGTTTTAATTATTATTTGCTAATTTCTGTTTTTGTTATTTTTTTCTTTCCGGGATTTCCTGATGATGTTGAATAGGAATGGCAAAAACAGACATCCAATCTTAGGGGAAGAGCATTCCATTTTTCATCACTAAGTATGACGTTAACTGGAAGATTTTTGTAGAAGATCTATATAAGGTTAAGGGAGCCTGTAGGTGCTGAGCATTGCCTCCAGCCAACAGTCAGCAAGAGTCCAGGGCCTTCGGTCTTATAGCTACAAGAAAATGAAATCTGTCAACAATCTGAGTGAGCTTGAAAGTGGATTCTTCCTCACTTATATTAGCTTCCTATTGCTGCTGTAACAAATTACCCCAAACTTAGTGGCCTAAAAACAACACAGTTTTATTATTTTGCAGTTCTGGGGTCAAAATCCAAAATGAGTCTTATGGGGGATAAAATCAAGGTGTTAGCAGGGCTGTATTCCTTCTGGAGGCTCTGGGGAAAAATTCATTCCTTGCCTTTTCCTGCTTCTGGAAGCCACTTGAATTATTTGGCTTATAGCCCCTTCCTCCGTCTTCAAAGTCATCAATAGCTGGTTGAATCTTTCACATATCACGTCACTCTGACTTCTCTCATTGTCACACCTCCTTCTCTGACTCTCCTATCTCTTTCTCTTATAGCGACACAGGGGATTATATTGGACCCACCATGTAATTTAGAATAATCTTCCCTTCTTAAGATCCTTAACTTAATCATATTTGCAAAGACCGTTTTGCCATGTAAGGTAACATAGCCACAAATCCTGGGATTAGAACATTGGCATCTTTGAGGGACCGTTATTCTGCCTGCCTCACTAGTCAAACCCCTATTTGAGAATACAGCCCAGCCAAACCTTGTAGCCTTTTAAGACCCTAACATAGTACCCAGCTAAGCCATGTGTGAACTCCTGACTCACAGAAAGTGTGAGATAATAAATCTGTTGTTTTAAGCCACTATGCTTATGGTAGTTTGTTAAGCAGCAATAGGAAAAAAAAATAGGCATATAACTGTTCATAATATTTCCTCACTACAAACTCTTCACATCTGTCCTACAGACCTTATTTCATTCATGAATGCCCCTTATTTCATTCCAGGTATCGGTAATTATTGTCTTTTTCTTTCTTTCTTAGTCTGGCTAGAGGTTTGTCAATTTATTGATCTTTTCAAAGAATCAGCTTTTGTTTTCATTGATTTTTCTCTATTGTTTTTCTGCTTATAATTTTATGAAACTCTGTTTTTACCTGTATTACTCTTTTCCTTATGTTTGCTTTGGGTTTGTTCTTCTCTTTTTAGTTTAAGGCGGAAGCTTAAATTTTTGGCCCAAGATCTTTATTAAAAAATTGATCTACAATTTACATATCATAAAATTTACCTTTTTAAAAGTGTACAATTTAGTAGTTTTTAGTACAGTCACAGTGTTGGGCAACTAATACCATTATCTAATTTCAGAACATTCTTCTTTATTGATATAAACATTCTCAAATGTTAATGTTTAATTTTCACTCAATTTAAAATATTTTCTCACTTTCCTGGAGACTTAGTCTCTGGAACATGGGTTTTTTAGTAGCATCTTGTTTAGTTTTCAAGTATTTTAGGTTTTTCACAGATACCTTTCACCATTGATTCCTATTTTAGCAATTGTGGTCCAAGAACATATTCTGTATGATTCCAAGTTTTTAAAATTCATTAATGTCTATTTTTTTATTTTTATTTTTATTTATTTTTTTTATTTGAGTTGGAGTCTCACTCTGTTGCCCAGACTGGAGTGCAGTGGCTGCTCCTGGCCACGGCAGCCTCGACCTGCTGGGCTCCAGTGATCCTTCCGCCTCAGCCTTCCAAGTAGCTGGAATTACAGGCGCGCGCTACCATGCCCGGCTAATTTTTTTGATTTATTGTAGAGATGAG
>CAUYQG010094768.1:0-12234 GCA_963574415.1 Tarsius wallacei
CTGAGACAGAAGGATCTCTTGAGCCCAGGAGTTGGAGGCTGCGGTGAGCTGTGATCCTGCCACTGCACTCCAGTCTGGCCACTGAGTGAGACTCTGACTCAAAAAAAAAAAAAAAAAATATATATATATATATATATATAGTCTGTTTCTACACAGTGAGATTTGTAATGTTCCCAACACAAAAGATAAATATTTGAGTTAATGGATCTCCTCATTGCCCTGACTTGATCATTACACATTGTGCACATGCATCAAAATGCCACATGTACCCCCCAAAATATGTACAGCTATTATATATCAACTTTCAAAGGAAAGACAGGCAGCCGGGTGTGGTGGCCAATCCTGCAATCCCAATCTCTTTGGGAGGCTGAGGCAGAATTGCTTGAGCCCAGGAGTTCAAGGCCAGCCTGAACAACATAGTGGAACTTTGTCTCTACAAAAAAAAAAAAAAAAAGTAGCTGGGCATGGTGGTGTGAGCCAGAAGTCCCAGCTCCTCAGGATGCTGAGGTGAATGGATCGCCTGAGCCCAGGAGGTCGAGGCTGCTGTGAGCCGTAATCATCATGATCTTGCCACTGCCCTCCAGCCTGGGCACCAGAGACCTCCACTCAAAAGGGAAAAAAAAGGAAAAACCAAATAAAACAACAAAACACAGTTCTGCAGTTAATAGCTATGTCAGGCAGAAACTGGAGAGAAAAACCAGCCAAGCAGCCAAGCAACCTCACTGCCATTCTCTTCTTGGCCTCCAGCTGAAACTGCCTCTGGGTTCCCCTTCCCAGGCCCCCGGCCTTGTGTGTGTCCACCCTAGATGACCTGTTCCTCCTGCTCCTGGGAAGCCTTCTGAGGAGCTTGGGGTGGTGAGGAGTAAAGCAGACGTGGGTCTCAGCTTATGTCTGCCTGGCTCCTGTCTCCTGGGGTGGAAGGCCATCATGTCTGAATGACACCTGCGCCACC
The DNA here is from genome assembly GCA_963574415.1 of Tarsius wallacei. NCBI lineage: Eukaryota > Metazoa > Chordata > Mammalia > Primates > Tarsiidae > Tarsius > Tarsius wallacei. Next base: position 953 of record CAUYQG010094768.1, read on the forward strand.
ATCTCTGCTGGTGGAAGTGGAGGCACCACGAGAAGTGTCAGCAGAAGTGCTGTGCAAAGGGCAGGGGGGCCTTGCATGCCAGAAAAGGGTCTCTGGGGCTATGCCTCAAAGCTTAGAGCTTTCAGTTTTCCTTAGGGACTAGTTGCCCAGTCAGCCTGGGAGCTATCCACTTCAGCTCCCACCAAGAGTTCTGTTCTTAGCATCCTTTTCTTGCCAAAGCACAAAGAAAGCAATTTCAGATCTGAAAATTCTTCACAAACAGAAGTAACTGTTAACTTTAATTTCTGCTTCTCCAAGGGATGTGAACTGGAAATCAGAAAGGTTAAGTAACTTACCTGCAGTCGCCACTGCCCAGGCCAGGATGACAGGTGGCAATCCTAAGCCCTGGCAGTTTTCCTTCTACTGAATCAGTGGATCCCCCAGAGAGTGTGATGGAAGTCCCAGGCAGCTTGAGATCAATCAGTTTCCCAGAAGCTGATTCCAAGACCCGATGTGAGGTCTGGGAATCTATGCAGAGAAGGCAGAAAGCCACCCCTGGCTTCAGGCTCCCCGAGGGCACGTGGGCCTGGCAGAGGAGGACAAAAGTCCCAGCAGAGCCAGGCCTGGGGAGGAAGAGATGCTTTTCCCGTGACAGATGGCTCGCAGCTCAGTCCCGGCTCCAGAATGCAAAGGAGACCAGAAATAGACGCTCAGGAGGCGGCATCTGCCACACACCACACGCCATGCACCACGCCAGAGCTCTCACTGGGAAGACACGTATCCTGGCCCACTTTCCACAAAGACCCTCCTGAAATGCAGGGGGGTGAAGGGTGGGGCTGGAGTGGCAGAGGGAGGAAGAACGGACAGCGGCTGAAGCATCATTCTCTGGCTCAGGTGGAATAGGGAGTAGATCCTGACCAGCCAGGGCAAAGGCTTCACGTAGCCCGGTCCCTGCCGGCCTCAGTCAACAGAGCATGCACAACAGATGCCTCTGGTCTAAGCTCAGTCCTGAGTCCCCAGCCCAGAATCAGAAGTGCCTCAGTCTCTTTCTTAGCCCACTTCATCCTCCAGGCCCTCTCCTGAGCCCCAAGTCCTTCAGGGTCCTAGTAACATGACCAGCAGCAGGGAAAAAGGTAAACTTTTATTTGGAAAAAGAGAGTTTAAATGGGCATTTCATTTCCAAAACAGAAACAAAACAAGGACAAGATCATCTGTCAAGCTCCTGCCACTGCCACCTTCCGTTGCTTCTAACCTGCATTTCCTGGCAGAAGAAAACAGTGACATCCTCAAGCTGGGGACCAGCAGGGCCTGTTGGGAGACCATCTCAGGAGATGCCCAGGGGACAAACAGAGTGAACGGTGGGGTGTGCCCAGACAGGCCTGGGGCTCAGACAGGCACATGCCCAGCACCCAGGAAACCAAGTCTAAAAATATACATGTATAGAAAAATAAATTCCCCAGAACAAGGCATGGAAAGCTAAGAACCATGAACTCAGCAGCGGAATTCTTTGGGTTTCGCTTTGAAGGAAGGAAGAGAGTGCTAACCTGGCTTGATGTCCCTAACCCAAGCCTCCCAGCCACCGTCTTCGCCCCACTTTGGAGGCACCAGCAAGTCTACTCTGCCAAGGCCAGCTGCTGCTGAGTTAAGGGAGACATGGGAGGAACTAGCCCAGGAATGCCCCAGGCCACATGCCAGCAATGAAAGACTAAGGCATGCAGGTGACACAGGCCAGGGAGTGCCTGGAACGAGCCAGGACCCCCAGGCTGGAGAGGGAAACAGAGACAGCAAGCAGCTGAGACCTACTAGACTCAGCAGACCCTCCAGCTCTGCCACCCAGGTTCTTAGACCCATTTTGCCCAAGGCCACCTTTCTGCTGAGATGGAGTGGCCTGAGTTAACACCGGGCTCTTCTAGGAAAAAAAAAAAGGAAAGGAATGGGGGAAGCAGGAGGCAGCAGAAAGTAAAAAGTGGTGGAAGGAGAGGAACAGAAAGCTGCTTCTTCCGTGTGCAGAGGAAAGGGAACCAGTCCTTTGGGTCTTGCATCCTAGTGAGGGCAGCTGTAGCACCCCTAGTCTTTCCCCTGCTGGGACACCCATCCTTACCCAGTGCAGTGAGACGAGCATTTCCTGAAGGTTCTTTCTCCCCATCCTTAAGAGTTTTACACCTCACACAACTATCCCAGCCCACTAAGCCCCATACAGGGGTTCAAACATCTGACTTCCACAGGGGAGTCTGGGAAAGGGCCAAGCCCTAGATAAATCATACCAAGTCTGTGGGGGGCCCTGGTTGGAGGCACAGGGCCACTGGGGCAGGCTGTGCACCCTTCAATGAGGGAACCCATTCATTCCCAGAGCCCAGCTGCCACACCTGCCGGGCTGCAGAATGAGCGCCTAACACAGTAATGAGAAGGAGAGCCAGGTCCATGGCCCACCGCTGCCCAGGTCACACTCTGACCAGCCCATAGGCCTACAGCCTAGTGTGGAGCTCGGGCTGGGCAGGGGCGGGCCCCACCCAAGAGGACAGGAGTGCGACACACACTTCACACATGTGTGCTGGCTGCAGGGCAGGGCCTGGAGGTCAGAGGGCAGGGAAGAGGTCAGGTCAGAAGGCACCTCCAATAAACACCTGAGAGCAAATAACCAATGAGATCAGTAACTCCCACAACCTGGTCATTAAAAATCAAGGGGGCAGCGCTGGATACATGGAAGGAAGGGGAACCCCCCTTCTGCCTCTCCCAAGGCCACTGAGGCGTGGCACAGGATCAGGAAGAGGTTGGGGCAGGGCGGGGACCCCAGGCAGAGAACGTGGACAGGCCTGGAGAAAATCTAACCATGGGAAAGGGGACGGGGTGGGGGACGTGAGTTTCTTGGCTCTAAGTTCCAGAAGCAAGGGTTATTCCACAGTCTCCGATCCAGTAAGCTCTTCTGGAGAGAAGCTCTCTTCCCTGGGAGCCCGTCAGGGGGCGGCGACCTCCATCCCGAAGCTGGCCAGCAGGCAGAGGTGGTCTGAAGAACAGAAGGGGTTGGGCAGGCCATTGGCAGCCCAGAGGATCTCTTCTGAGAGCAACGAGAGGCGGCCCAGCAGCTTGAGAGTCCCGTCTCGACACGACCTGTGACCTAGGCACAGAGCAGAAGCCAGGGGTGAAGCAGCCACCATCCCGCACACTCCGGGCAGGACACTTCTGAGTCCGCGTCCCCTCTCTCCCTTCCTCCAACAGCCTCCACCCAGAGGCCTTGCTTTTCACTCCACTACAGACTAGGACAGTGAGCTCTGGGGACCGTGGCATGCTGGAGAGCGCACACCAGGCCCCGCAGGACAAGACCTCAGATTTCCAAGAGAAGTTGGAGATCCAGCTTTTCTTTTTCTTTTTTTTTTTTTTTTTTTTGAGTCAGAGTCTCATTCTGTCGCCCAGGCTGGAGTGCAGTGGCACGCTCACGGCCACATCAACCTGCTGGGTTCCAGCCATCCTTCCACCTCAGCCTTCCAAGTAGCCAGAACTACAGGCTCACGCTACCATAGCCAGCTAATTTTTTGATATATCGTAGAACCAAGGTCTCACTAAATTGCCCAGGCTGGTCTCGAACCCCCGGGCTCAGGCAGTCCTTTCACCTCAACCTCCCAAATTGCTGGGATCACAAGCTTGAGCCACCGCACCTGACAGAGATCCAGCTTTTCTATGCAAAGTCTGACTTTTAAACATAGCATTCAATTCAGACATTTTAAAATATCCTTTAAACAACACAGGCATGGGGCTGGGGGATGGCCACACTGTGACTACAGGTATGAGTTGAGGAGACAGAAAGCAGGGTCTTTTAACCTAACCCAGGCCCTCAGGAACCAGCTGCTACTGGACCAATCTAATCCCCGTCTGGCGCTCCACTGCCTCTCCTACGGGGACAGAAAGGGACTGTCCAATCCACCTCTAACACCGCAGGGGTGAGAAGAGAGAAGGCTACACTGGCCTGCAGGGAGACAAGGCCAGCGGCCCAGGAGGCCCAGAATCTGCTCCCCCACGGCTGGGTCCCAGCACCAAGCCAGCCCACGGCTGCCCTGCCACTGGCTGTCCCCAGGGCCCCGGGAGTGGAGGAGCCCAGGTCCATCAGGTGTACCAGGTCTGCTCCCGTTCTCGCAGGACTCGGCTGAGAAGAAGATGTAGTCCACGGTCATCCCGAGTCCCAGCGGCATCGTGGTGACCTCCGGGCGGCCATGCTGGGGCAGAAAGTGGGTGTACACCGAGGTCAGGTGGAGGCAGTGCTGGATGGTGCCTGCAGGCCTACAGGGTAGGGAGAGATGTCCATCCATGGCATTATTAAATCTCCCAAGGTCACTTTCTCTATGGTTTGATGAAGTTTTTTTAAGGGATGAGCCCCGATGTCTCCATCTCAGCAAATTCCTTCCCATGTGTCTCAGCTGACATTGGTCTAGAAACAGACGCATTGATATTGAGGCCCGACACTCCTTACACCGTTCCTGCCACCTGGTGAAGCACACCCCGCAAACCCATGACTGCCAGGCTTTGCCCCAGAGGAGACGGTGTGCGCCCGCAGGGCACCTCTGGCTTCCGTACACCAGCATGCCTCTCGCCTCACTCAGCAGGTGTTAGGGGAGGAGAGGGCTTAGCAAAAAGCCTCAGTACAAGCCACAGGAATCCCCCTCCTACCAGGGAGGGGCTGGACTGAGTGCTGAAGAGAAGGTTACCTGGGGGGGGCAGGCTCAGGCTCCAGCGTGTCTTCCTCAACGACAGACTCGGCCCAACCTGCGGGTCGCGCTGTAGAAGACCAGAGAGAAGGTTTCTCATCATAGACCGTGGAGCAGGGTTAGAGCCTTCCACCCTGAAATCCCCCTCAGATCCATGACTGGACTGCTCCAGAAGGATCCAGAAGGAAAAAGGGAAAGAGAGACAGTGAGGAGAGAGAGAAAACAAGAAGCCTAAGTCAAGTTCAAGAAGAAAGATACAGAGGCCTCAAAGTAGGCACTGCCTCCCTTGACTCATCTCTTTTTTTCATTTAGTTTTTTTTGTTTGTTTGCTTGTTTTAGAATAGGTCATATAGTCACATGGTACAAAAATCAAAATGTAGAAAAAGTTTCCCTCCTACTTGCCCCCTGCCACTCAATTCCCCTCTGGAAGCAACAATGTTACCAAATTCCTGGTATAGTTCCTTAGAGATTTTCTATCACATTCCATCCATTGTGTGCATATACGTATCTATGTATATATGCATGCACATATGCATATACACAAAAACATGTATAGATGGACACACATTTATACATCATACACACAAACACTATTTTTTTTAAAAAGGAAGATACAAATTACCAGCATAGGAAAAGAAAGAAGGAACATTACTGCAGACTCTACTGACATTAACAGGATAACAAGTATCAACAACACTGACAAACCCTTTGCTAGACTGACCAAGAAAACAGAATTCTCAAATTACTAAATCAGGAATGAAAGAGGGGCCATCACTACCAACCATATTGAAATAAAAAATTTTTTTTAAACTGTACGCAAATAAACGACTGAATACCAACAAATCAGATAACTTAGATAAAATGGACAAATTCCTAGAAAGATACAAACTGAAAAAACCAGAAAATCCAAATAGGCCTGGAACAAGAAACTGAATTAATAGTTTTAAAACATACCATAAAGAAAAGCCCAGGCTCAAATGGCTTCATTGGCAAATCATATCAAACATTTAAGAGGTCCTTCACAAACACTTCCACACAAAAAAGAAAACATTCCATAGTTCATTCTATGAGGTGAGTTTTACTCTGACACCAAAGCTAGATAAAACATCACAAAGGAAACTACAATTTCCCTTGTAAATACACATGTAAAATTCGACAACAAAATACCAGCAAACCAAATCCAGCAAAACATAAAATGATTATACACAATGACCAAATAGGATTTATCCTAGGAACGTAAGCTTGGCTTAACATCTGAAAATCAATTAATATCATATAACACATTAATAGATTATTTAAGAACAAAAACCATATGATTATCTCAACAGACATAGGAAAAACATTCAACAAAGTCTAGCACCCTTTCATGATTAAAAAAACACTGAAAAAAAACAGGAATAGAAAATAACTTCCTCAACCTGATAAAGATAATCTATAAAAAACCCACAGCTATCATCATACTTAATGGTGAAAGACTAAAAGCTTTACTCTTAAGATCAGAAACAAGACAAGGGGGTCTGTACTCACCACTTCTATTCAACACTGTACCAAAAGTTCAAGTCAGGATAATTATGAAAAAAGAAGAAATAAAAAGCACCCAGATTGGAACAGAAGTAACACTATTTCTATATGATCTTAAATAGAGAAAAATTCTAAGAAATTAACTATAAAACTATTAGAACTAATATTAATGAGTTTAGCAATATCACAGGATACAAGATCAAAATGTAAACATATTCCTATATGCTAGCATGAACAATCCAAATATAAAATTAAGAGGACGTGGCCGGGCTCAGTGGCTCAGCCTGTAATCCCAGCACTTTCGGAGGCCGAGGCGAGTGAATTGCCTGAGCCTGCGGGTTCGAGACCCACCCAGGCAACTTGGCGAGACCTCGTCTCTACGATAAATCAAAAATTAGCTGGGCGCGGTAGCGTGCACCTAAAGTTCTAGCCATTTGGAAGGTTGAGGTAGAAGGATCGCCGGAGCCCAGTAGGTTGAGGCTGCAGTGGCCGGGAGTGTGTCACTGCACTCCAGTCTGGGCGACAAAAAAAAAAAAATTAAGAGAACAATTCGATTTATAATAGCAACAAAAAGAATAAAATAGGGAAAATATAACAACAAACTACACTATTTTTGCACACGAAAACTACAAAGCATGGGAAAAAATTAAAGTTCTAAATAAATAAGCTGGGCACAGTGGCTCACACCTGTAATCCCAGAACTTTGGGAGGTAGAGGTGAGAGAATTGCCTAAGCCCAGGGGTTTAAGACCAGCCTGGGCAACTCAGAGAGACCTCGTCTCTACAATAAATCAAAAAATTAGCCAGGCGTGGCAGCATGCACCTGCAGTTCTAGCTACATGGAAAGCTGAAGCAGAAGGATCGCCTGAGCCCAGCAGGTTGAGGCTGCAGTGGCCATAAGCGTGCCACTGCACTCCAGCCTGGGCAGCACAGTGAGACTCCGACTCAAAAAGATAAATAAATAAATAAGTAGCCCATGTTCAGTGGCCATAAGCCAATATTGTTAAAATGGAAGTATTTCCCAAATTGATCTACAGGTTTGCAAATCCCTATCAAAATCTCTACTGGCTTGTCTGTAGAAATCAACATGCTGATCCTAAAACTCACATGAAAATGCAAGGGACCCAAGTAGACAGAATCTTAAAAAAAAAAAAAAAAAAAGAAGACTTACTCTTCCCTACTCAAAAGAACAGTAACCCCACCCTATCTCCACCATGGATAACACATTCCAAGACCATCAGGGGAGGCCTGAAACCTCAGATAGTACCAAACCGTATATATACTATGTTTTTTCCTCAACATATGATAAAATTTAATTTACAAATTAGGCACATGAAGTTGAATAATAACTAATAATAAAATGGTCCTTTTCTCTCAAAATCTCTTAGTAATTTTGAACCTCTGTTAACCTCAGGTAACTGAAACCAAAGAAAGTGAAACCGTGGAGGAGAGACTACTACATGCAGAACGACAGTCATCAAGCCAGTGTGACACTGGCCTAAGGAAACACAGAGATGAACCAGAGAGAACCAAGACCCACACATCTATGGTCAACTGATTTTTGACAAGGGAAGAGGCAGATGGAACGTGACTGCTCACGGTACAGGGCTTCTCTTGTGGGTGATGAGAACGTTCTAAGATTAGAGTGAGGTGACGGCTGCACATCCCTGAATATACAGAAAGCCAATGAATTACATGCTGTGAATGGGTGGGTTTTATGATAAGTGAATATACTGAAAGCCAATGAATTACATGCTGTGAATGGGTGGGTTTTATGATAAGTGAATTTCATTTCATTGGAGTTTAAAAAAGAATAAGGGAATGTAATGGAACTTTGTACCAGTAAATTTGATAATTTAGATGAAATGCTTCTTTTATATACCTTGTATTTTTCCTGTTAAATTTATTTCTGTATTTTTCTTTTTGCTGCCATTACAGATAAGGTCTTTTCGTCATTGTATGTCTTAACAAATATAGCAGTGTTTTTATATATGAATTACTTTCTGCTTATTAACTTTTTACCCAGCTACTTCCAGAATTATCTTAATGCCTGATACTGTTTTTAGTTGATTCTCTTGGATTCCCAGTCATACAATGATACCAACAGCAAGTAATAATTTACCTCCCTGCTCCATCTTTGCACTTCTATTTTTTTACTTGTATTTCTATTTTTTGGTTCTATTTCTGTTGGCTGGTGTCTCCAAACACAGTTAAATGATAGTGTCCTCCTTGGCTTAACAAAAATGCTACCAGAACTTCTTTCTTTAAACATATTTAAATCAGAGCTGAGATAAATATATTTCAACAGTGAGTAACAAAGTGTCCATTTTTTCCTTAAGAGGGTCTGTTTAAAAGAATCTGGAATAGATGTTAGTAAGTGTCCCTTCAACATCTACAGAGATGATGACATGGCTTTCATCTGTTTTAATAGATTTCATATATATATACAAGATAAATTGTGTTAATAATTTCCAAATATTAAACTATCCTTATGTTTCCCATAAACTCCAGTTGGTCACAGAATACTGCGCTTTCGATGTGCTGCTCGATTGCTTCCTGATCTTCCATTTAACAATTTTTGTATCGATATTCATAGGTAGAGAATATGAGTCAGCAGTTTTCTTCTGTATAATGATTGTCAGGTGTTGGTATCAATATACCTGCTTCATAAAAATAACACGGACCTTTCTTCCTGCCTGTGCTCTGTAACAATCTAAACAGGATGGAGGTACAGGTTCTTCAAAGGTTGGGGGACACTCCCTGTCAATCAGAGCCTGGTCCTTCTGAGGGACTGCATCTCTGAGATCTTTTCCTCTTACTTCTCCCTCTGGGGTAGAGTTAGTCTATTTGGACAGCCTCCCTAGAATTGGTATTGGTAAGTTACATTTATATGCCATCTCAATTTTCAATTTCTTTTGCACTTAGCTGACCAAAAACCCCTTTGGGGAAAAAAACCTTCTAGGGTTTTTCCTCTGCATGTGGATACCGGATCCTGTTCTTTTCCCCCTTCAATGGGTTAGCTAAAAGGCCTCTTTAATCAACAGCTGTTTTTCACCTAAACAACCAACTCTTAGAGTTTATTTATGCCTCTACTTTTCTATTTTCAAAATTATTTCCATTCTTTCTTTTTGCTTTCAGTTTTTTTCCTAATTTCTTGAATTGAATGCTTAATTCACTTACTTTCATCCTTTCATATCTATCAATTCCATGATTCTAAATATTCTCTACAATTTTATGAATTTTTCACTGAACACTGTTTTAGTTATAAATATCCCACAAATACAAGGGGTATTTTTCTGGATATTCCGCAGTTTCCTTTAAAATTTTCTCTATGACTCAAAATTTTTTTTTTTCTTCTTCATGTCTAGATGATAGTGTTTTCTTTTTTGTTTTTAATTGCTGTTTTTAACTGCATGTGCCTTGTGATCTAATGTGTAATCAATTCTTAAGAATTTCCTGTGAATACTTAAAAAAGAAGACGGCCTCTCTGCTTTCAAAGTTCAGAGTTGATGTATATGGATCAGATTTGCCATACATGTTACTTGGGTGTTCCACTCGCCTAGTCATTTTTTACCAATTTGATCTGAGAAAGGGGAAGTACAATCTTCGACCACTCATTGTTTTCTTACTACCCCTCCAAGTTATGGCCTGTGGTTCCACCTTGTGATTGTTGATGTAATGTTATTTGGAGCGCAAGCATTCCCAACACTGATATCTTTATTTTGATTACATCCTTTCCCGTGATGATACACCCCAAAAAACAGTGACCAGCAGGATCTCAAAAATGGCTTCCCTCGACCCAAGATCCTGTCCATGTAGCACAGCGCAGACAGCGCTGCTCTAGCAGAGCCTCCTCCTGCCCTTCCAGTCACATGGGCCACAGGCACCCCAAAAGGAGCTGGAAACTTTTCTCAGACTCACTCCCCACAGGAGCCGCACAGTCTTCTGCAAGTACTTGGGAAGAACGCCCTAAGTCTTATCACACATGAAGACGCTGGATTCAGAACTTTCCTGCTTAGAAAACTGACCAGGCGGGCTCTGCTGTGCAACCTTCTGGACTGTCTGTTAACTAGTGGTTTGGAAAATCATCCATTAGCGACTGATTTATCCTGTAATGTGCTAAATTGGGCAGATGGTTTGCTCTTACTTGTTAAAAGACCTCTAGCCCCAAGTCTCAGTGCCACACAAGTGCCAATGAGAAAGAAAACAGTATTCTTTTTAGTGTCCACTATGCCCTGAATGTCTGTGTCCCCTCCTCCTCCCCTGTGAAATCATATGCAGAAATCCTAGCCCCCAAGGTGATGGTATTAGGAGGTGGCACCTTTGGGAAGCAATTAGGACCTGAGTGTGGAGCCCTCTTGAACAGGATGAGTTTCCTCATTCAAGGTGACCATGAGAGACCCTGTCACTTCCACCACTGAGAAGGCAATGTTCATGAACCAGGAAGTGAGCTCTCACCAGACACTGAATCTGCCAGTGCCTGGATCCTGGACTTCCCAGCCTCCAGAACTGTGAGAAATACATTTCCATTGTTCAAAAGCCACTCAGTAGGCCAAGCACCACGGCTCAAGCCTGTAATCCCAGCGCTTTGGGAGGCTGAGGCGAGAGGACTGCCTGAACTCAGGGGTTTGAGACCAGCCCGGGCAACTTGGCAAGACCCCATCTCTACAATAAATAAATAAATAAATAAATAAATAAATAAATAAATAAAAATTAGCTGGCGTGACTGCATGCACCTGTAATTCCAGCTACTTGGAAGGATCACCTGAGCCCAGCAGGTCGAGGCTGCAATGGCCGTAAGCATGCCACAGCCTGGGCAAAAGAGTGAGACTGCTACTCAAAAAAATAAATAAAAATAAAAATAAAAGCCACCCAGTTTATGGCATTTTGTTACAGCAGCCCAAACAGAGTAAGACAGAGTCTTTAAGAACCATATGGAAAAAATAAATAACTAATAATAAAAAATACTAACAAGGGAGAGCTTAACATTTAAATACCCCACTTACAAATTATTCCATCTCAAAGGGAGTTGAAAAGAGTGAGAATCACATGTTTTCATTATACAAACTGGGAGGCTGCTCCAGTG
>CAUYQG010094775.1:0-15951 GCA_963574415.1 Tarsius wallacei
CCTGTAGTTCCAGCTACTTGGAAGGCTGAGGCGGAAGGATCGCCGGAGCCCAGCAGGTCGAGGCTGCGGTGGCCGGGAGCGGCCACTGCACTCCAGTCTGGGCGACAGAGTGAGACTCCAACTCAAAACAAAAACAAAAAACAACAACAAAAAAAAACTCATTCCTCTAACCCAGTCACCTGAAGACCTCATGGGTAAGGTTAGAAACATTCTCACCCTGAAGAGAGCAGTGCTGGCTGGGGTGAGAACACCGTGTGTGACCCCGGACTTCATTTTCTACATCATTTTCCACATGGAGCATCTTCTGCTTGATGAAGATTTCCACCTAAAAATATTCATATTGAGGCCACTCATGTTCTAGAAAGGTGCTGTTCAGCAGAACTTTCTGTAATGTTGGAAATGTTTTATATCTGTGCTGTCCAATATGGCAGCCACTAGCTACTTTTGACTTCTGAGTACTTCTGAGCATTTGAAATAAGGTTACTGTGACCAAGGAGCTGGAATTTTTATTAAATTTAAATTTAGAGAGTGACTTATGGCTTGCTCATTGACATAGGTCTAGAGGTCGTCTAAAAAATGAAACAACTTATGAGTCTGCCTATAACTATGAGAAAAGAAAATCCCTGCCTATCATCTGATCTCCTTTGAGCTCTGAAAAAGTCCTAGAAGTGATCATTTTGTTCAATAAACTGCAGGCTCTCTGCCAACAAGACAAAAATGAAACCCAAACGATTTAGAAAAAACTTTTACCTGCTATGGGAGAAGTATCAAACTTTCCGCAGTAACCACAGACTCCATTTCTCTCACTATGAGCGGGATCTCATGGAAGGCATGAACTATAGCTTTGGCCCCCAACCCCTGGGCCATGGACCGGTACTGGTCCATGGCCTGTTAGGAGGTGAGCAAAACTTCATCTGTATTTATAGCATTGTTTGCATTACCGCCTGAGCACTGCCTCATTGCAGATCAGTGGCGACATTACGGTTTCATAGGAGCACAAACCCTATTGTGAACTGCACATGCAGGGGATCTAGGTTGTGTCCTCCTTATGAGAATCTCATGCCTGATGATCTGAGGTGGAGCTGAGGTGGTGATGCCGGCACTGGGGAGCAGCTGCAAATACAGATTAACATGAGCAGTGAGGTTTGATTGCACAGAGACCACAATAAATCAATTGCTTGCAGACTCATATGAAAACCCTATCAGTGAGTGGCAAGTGAGTTGCAAGTCAATTGTACAGTTGCATCTGGTGGCAGGCTTTAAGTCAGAATCCGACACTTATTTTAGCCTGCGCATGACCCGCCCATTATTTTATTTACCATTTCCATCTGCACCTCTTTTTTATGGTGTGTTGTGTAATTATTTCATTATATATTTCAATGGAATAATAGAAATAAAGTGCACAATAAATGATGCCCTTGAATCACCCCAAAGTCATCCCTGCCCCCTCCTCCACCCTGGTCTGTGGAAAAATTGTCTTCCTCGAAACCAGTCCCTGAAAGGTGCTGGGATACAGCACACACAGCATCGTACACAGAGGGACTGGAGTCAGACACAGCCATGTCAAGAATGTTCAGAGGCGTGGATGCCAAGGAAGCATTTGGTGAACACCTCCCACCCCCAAATCTCAGAGTCTTATTCAGAAAATGCACAATTTAATTTTAATTTTTAATTTTTAAAATTTTGTTTTAAAGATGTGGGGCAAAATTCAGGGTTAGGTGTACAAATGTTCATTATGCAGGTACCCTTGTTGATGAGATGTGCCCCTCCCTCCCCTGGCAGTTTTCCTCAACTGCCAATCTCATCCCCTGCCCCCCGCAGTTTCCCACTACCGCAGATCCCAGAAAATGCACAATTTTTTAAAAAGGCTCCATAGTTCTCAGTACTGTAAAGAGCTATTTGCAGAAATTGTTTGAAACCGGGAATTTCATGTTTCTTGTGTGAAAAAGCAAAATTCCCTTGGAAAGTGTCAAGCAAGGTTGGTTTCCCATCGATGGTGAAATTCCTCTATGAGGCTGTGATCCACGCCTTCTTCACAGTTAAAACCACATCTCCAGCAAAACTGAGGCTCCTTAGTGAGCTGGTGTCACCATAAACACCAGTTACGTTGCTAGTGGGTCTATGAGACTGATGAAAATGTTAACATCCACAGGACCTTGATATTTCTTATTAATAGGTTTATTCTTCATAAGGGACATACAGATCTCAGCTCTGGTATTTCTCTTCTCAACTTCCAGAGAAACTGCTCACCTTTTGGGTTAGCTGAGACCAACAGACCCACTCAAGTCCAGCCAAGTGCAGCAGTAACAACATCATAACTACAGCCAGAGATGCCGCCCCCGGGGGTTATTGGGACTCAGAAAACAACATCCCAAAATGAAGGACTCAGAAACAGCCTCAGAAGCAAAAGGTTTTCCCTGACCTTCTCCTGACCTTCTCATTTCCCCTTGAGACTAGCCATAAAAACTAGAATCCGTTTTTCCCAAGGCGGGCCATAACAACCAAGACTCTTTTTCCATAAAGCTTGTCATAAAACCTAAAAAAATTACTCTAACTTTTTCCTCCTATCTATATAAAAACTGGCCATAAAAAAAGTGTCTGCCCTACCTTGTTTGACTATAGGTCATAAAATTCCCATTCAAGAGAGGGTTCTGCCCCATTATTCCCCCTCCCCCAAAAATACATATTCAGGGAGACCAAAAAGAATCTAGACAGACAGGGCTTACTGCGTTTCCCCATTCAGTCTATTAGCATTAGATCATACACTTTGTCCAGTCATATTTCTACATGGCTGTCTATACCTAAAAATAAACATTTCCCCCTGTATCTTTAGGTCTTCATTCTAAATTTATGTCTTTTTCTGCTATTATTCTGCCTCTTGTCAGTCATTTTCAACAAACCCTTAGAGGGCAAAGGGAAAATTTTCCATTGGCCCCTACCGGGACATCTGACAGACAAATGGAAACTGTTTTTTTTCCCTCTGGAGAAGATCAACAAGGACCATATGTAATCTGAATGTAAGAGGAAAGCATGATCAATTTTTTGTGGAGTAAAAATAATTCAAGGGATAACAATGTGAAAATTACATTATAAACATCCAAACTTCCATTACCAGGAGAAAAAAATTAATGGATATTCAGCATTTTAAATTAAAACAAGAAGAATAAGAAAATATATTTTTTCCTTTAATTTATTTTTCATCTGCCTTCTCATAGATCTCAGTAAAGCAATTTTTCAGAAACAGAGTTTTCAGAAATGCCTAAAATTTGACTGGACCTGAACTTCATCCTGAAACCTAATACTTTACTTCTCATATGTACTTCAAAAAATATCCACCAGACCAAGAAGGGTGTGCAGTTTAGCAGTCCACTTTTGGAGAGGCCATTTTCTGTTACTTTGTTGTGCCTGCAAGAGACGAAAAATCAATGTTTAAATCTGTGGTGACCCTGAAAATGCATCGCTGAGATCTCCTCTTGTGGAGATCCTGCTTGACTAATGTCTCCCCTGCTACCCTCTGAGTCTACCCCTCTTCTCATGCAGAGGTCATGCTTCAGATGGGCTGCTCCCAGGCAATCACTGAGCTTGGCAGGCGTGTTAAACTGGCCTATGCAGGTGGGTGATTTTGGTTTAAGGATTCCCTATTGTTCTGGATGAATATTTCTTGGAATTGTGCTGCTATCTAAGATTCTTTCCATCGGATCTTTCCTTCTGTCTCCTGTCACAGTTTTCAAATCTGCGTTGTGGTCTAAAGGTTCTCCCACCTTCTTCTGCTCCCTCCCCTCCAAAATTTCTAATCTAATCCCACTTTGGCATCTGCTTCTTGGTGGAACCAAATAAATATCTAGAAAGCAGACAGAAAGCTGGGGATCTGGGACTGGCTCACTCACCATCTGGCAGGCAAGAAGGATGTCATTCTTTGTAGTAAGGGGGGCGCATAGGTAACCCCTGGAAAAAGGTGACAGCCCAATTGCTAAATATTTCATTAGTGGTGATCTGGCAACCATCCTGGTGGATAGGAACACTCTGCAGGTGTGATGACTCAGGAGTGTGAATTATGTGGGCACAGGGGAGAATGATATGAAAATGATGGAGTAGGGAGATCCAAGAACTGGTTCCTTCAGTAAAGCAACTGTTAAACTGACAAAAATGGCCGAATCAGCTTTTTCTGAACTCTGGAATCTAATAAAAACTTAAGGCAGCCAGGAGAGTGCTGATGAAGAAAGAAGTTGCTACATTTTTCTAACAGTGTTGTGGCATTTTTACTTACGTTCTTACTATCCTGCACCCTCCAGTTCAGCAGCAGTCATAAGAAATGTGGCCCACAGGCTTGGCACGGTAGCATATGCCTATAATCCCAACACTTTGGGAGGCCAAGGTGAGAGGATTGCCTGAGCCCACGGGTTCGAGACCAGCCTGGGAAACTTGAGGAGACCTTGTCTCTACAATAAATCAAAAAATTAGCTGGGCATGGTGGCACATACCTGTAGTTCCAGCTACTTGGAAGACTGAGGTGGAAGGATCGTCTGAGCCCAGCAGGTCGAGGCTGTGGTGGCTATGAGTGTGCCACTGTACTCTAGCCTGGGTGACAGAGTGAGACTCCAACTCAAAAAAGAAAAAAGGAAAAAAAGAAAAAGAAATGTGGCTCACATTCCTACAACACCTTCTTCTTAATGTTGAAAATACAGATCTTGTTCTTCTAAAATTGTGATTGTGCTTTTTTTGATTCATCTGGCAGGCTCTGAAGGATCAACATGAAGCTAACCTTTGTTTTGCTACCTTCAGACCAGTTTTGCTGTCGTCTGTCTGTTAAAAGCATTTGAAGTCTGCCAGGCGTGGTGGCTCATGCCTATAATCCCAGCACTTTGGGAGGCCGAAGTGAGAGGATTACCTGAGCCCACAGGTTCCAGACCAGCCTGGGCAACTTGGTGAGACCTTATCTCTACAATTAAAAAAAAAAATTAGTTGGGCATGGTGGCACGTGCCTAGAGTTCCAGCTACTTGGAAGACTGAGGTGGAAGGATCCCCTGAGCCCAGCAGGTCGAGGCTGCGGTGGTTGGGAGCGTGCCACTGCCCTCCAGCCTGGGTGACAGAGTAAGACTCCAACTCAAAAAAAAAAAAAAAAAATTCGTGCAAACCATTAGTGACAACAAAAAACGGCAACATGCTGGGCGCGTTGGCACATGCCTGTAATCCCAGCACTTTGGGAGGCAGAGGTGAGAGGATTGCCTGAGTCCAGGGGTTCAAGACCAGCCTGGGCAACTTGATGAGACCTTGTCTTTACAATAAATCAAGTCAATCAATCAATCAAACAAACAAATAAATAAAATCATTTGAAGTCATATATTGCTCGTAGCTGGGTAGGAATGGCAAATGGGGCAAACAGATGTAGGCTCTTGGAAGATGATTGAGAAGAAAGATTCTTGGGGGTTTAGGGGTTTGAAGGGGTATCAAGTATACTGGGAAATTCAGAGTGCAATGAGCATACTAGGGACAGACATGTCTTAGTCTTTTCTTTTTTTTTGAGTTGGAGTCTCACTCTGTCACCCAGGCTGGAGGGCAGTGGCATGCTCTCGACCACCGCAACCTCGACCTGCTGGGCTCAGGCGATCCTTCTACCTCAGCCTTCCAAGTAGCTGGAACTACAGGCATGTGCCACCATGCCTGGCTAATTTTTTTTTTTGTAGAGATGAGTTCTCGCCAAGTTGCCCAAGCTGGTCTCAGAACCATGGGCTCAGGCAATCCTCTCACCTCGGCCTCTCAAAGTGCTGGGATTATAGGCATGAGACACCATGCCCTGCCTGTCTTAATCTTAAATATGTTCAAAGAGCCAAAGAAAACTAAGTGAGTGATGTATGAGCAAATAGAGAATACAAAAAGATAGAAACAATAAGCCAGACACACAGTAGCATGCACCTGTAATCCCAGCTACTTGGAAGACTGAGGCAGGAGGATTGCCTGAGCCCAGGAGTTTGATCCAGCCTGGGCAACATAGTAAAAACCTCATCTAAAAAAAAAGGAAGCCGGGCTCGGTGGCTCAGCCTGTAATCCCGCGCCTTTGGGAGGCTGAGGTGAGTGGATGGCCTGAGCCCACGGGTTTGAGACCCGCCTGGGCAACTTGGCGAGACCTCATCTCTACAATAAATCAAAAAAATCAGCCGGGCATGATAGCACGCGCCTGTAATTCCGGCTACTCGGAAGGCTGAGGTGGAAGGATCGCCGAAGCCCAGCAGGTCGAGGCTGCAGTTGGCCGGGAGCGGCTACTGCACTCCAGTCTGGGCGACAGTGAGACTCCAACTCAAAAAAAAAAAAAAAAAAAGGAAAAGGAAGAAAGAAAAGAAATACTAAAAAGAAGCTAACCGGGCTTGGTGGCTCAGCCTGTAATCCCAGCACTTTGGGAGGCCAAGGTGAGTGGATTGCCTGAGCCTGCGGGTTCGAGACCTGCCTGGGGAACTTGGCGAGACCTCATCTCTACAATAAATCAAAAAATTAGCCAGGCGTGGTAGTGTGCACCTGTAGTTCCAGCTACTTGGAAGGCTGAGGCGGAAGGATTGCCGGAGCCCAGCAGGTGGAGGCTGCAGTGGCTGGGGGTGGCCACTGCACTCCAGTCTGGGTGACAGACTGAGACTCCAACTCAAAAAAATAAAAAAATAAAAAGAAGTTAAACAGAAATTCTGGAGCTGAAAAGTACAATAGCTAAAATGAAAACTTTATTGGAGGGTTTCAATGGCAGATTTGAGAGGCAGAAGAATCAGTGATCTTGAATATGACACAAATGAAATTATCCAGTTTGAAGAACATAAAGAAAAAATAATGAAGAACAATGAGCAGAGCCTAAGTGACTTGTGGGACACCATCAAGCATAAAAACATATGGATTATAAGAGTCCCAACAAGTAAAGAAAGAGAAAAAGGGGAAGGAAGAACATTTGAAAAATAATTTATCAAAAATGTCCTACATATGATGGGAAACATAAATCTATAAATCCACCAAGCTCAATGAACTCCAAGTAACACACACTCAAAGAGAGTCATGCTGAGATATGTTATCATCAAACTAATGAAAGCCAAAGTCAAAGAGAGAGTCTTAAAAGCAGCAAGAGAGAAGTGACTTGTCATATACAAGTTTCTCATCAGAAACTATGGCAGCCAGAAGGTAGTGGGATGGTATGCTTAAAGTATTAAGGAAAAAGAGGACTGGATTTAAAAAATGTGGTACATACACACAATGGAATACTACGCAGCCATAAAAAAGAACAAAATCATGAATTTCGCAGCAACCTGGATGGAACTAGAGTCTATAATACTGAGTGACCTCTCACAGAAACAAAGAACGGAGTATCACATGTTCTCACTCATATAGTAGACCTTGATCATCCAACGTATTACCATAAGAAAATGACTGACAGTGGTGGGAAACTATGTGGGGGGAGGAGGAGGAAGATGGGATTAATGGTAGTAAATATCTGTCTGGGAATGGGGAGACACCTCTTATCAACAAGGGTGCCTAAATGAAGCATAGTTGTATACCTAACCCTCAACTGTACCCCACAATATCATAATAAAAAATATTGAACATAAAATAATAATAATAATAAAATGTATTTGCACATATTTTTCAGCTTTCTTACCTTGTCATCTACCCAAGGCTTAGACTCTCACTGCCAGGCTAATATGAACATTTACCACCAGGGTAGCCTCTTATGTGTGTGTGTGTGTGTGTGTGTGTGTGTGTGTAATTTTTTTTCTTTATTTGGAGTCTCACCCCATAACCCAGGCTAGAGTGCAGTGGAATGCTCACAGCCACCTCAGCATCGACCTACTGGGCTCAGGCTATCCTTCCGCCTCAACCTTCCAAGTAGCTGGAACTACAGGCTCACACTACCAAGTCCAGCTAATTTTTTTATTTATCGTAGAGATGAGATCTTACCAAGTTGCCCAGGCTGGTCTCAAACCCGCGGGCTCAGGCAGTCCTCCTGCCTCGGCCTCCCAAAGTGCTGGGATTACAGTCTTGAGCCACCGTGCCCGGCCATATGTATATATTTTATTTTTCCTATTTTAGTTCACAATTTTTATTTGGAATTTTTCTGTTATTTTGATTTGCTTTATTTTGATAAATGTTGTAAAATTTCCATTAATTTCTGCAAGTCCAGCAATGCATTAGTCAGTGATTTGCTGTGAAAGATTCCTTTAACCTAATTTGTCTGTTATGTGGAAAGACCTAAATCCTTTCCTTATCCACTCTCATCTTTTACTTCATAATTACAGAGAAATTATCAAGAATTAATTTTTTTTTTTAGGCGTGAGCCCCAAGCCCAGCCTAATTTTTTTTAATGGTGCCCTCCTGCAAGGAAATTTAGGCTTGATTTGGCCTAATTTTTTGATTTATTGAAGAGACGAGGTCTTGCCAAGTTACCCAGGCTGATCTCGAACCCCTGAGCTCAGGTACCTCCCAAAGTGCTGTGATTACGGGTGTGAGCCACCATGCCCGGCCTGTATATTTCAAAGTAACTAGAAGAGGGGACTTGAAATGATGCCAAGACCTAGACATGACAAACGCGGGTCATGACACGTTACATTGCACGTGTAACACACGTGTGCCCTGTAAATACATTAACTTCTATATATCAACAAAAGAGGAAATAATAACCACAACCAGTGGGGGTAGCTATGGCACCCCAGCGCCCTGAAAGCAGGTGAGTCAGGCTTTGTTATTTCACACCACCTGCCGCCCACCCACCCTAGCCGCCAGCTGATCCAGGCAGCTTGGCCGGCAGCAACGGCGGGGTTGGGGCTCTCATGAATTGATTTTAACATTTATTATAAGTAATTTATTATTCAAAGTTTATTTACATGGAAGGATGTAAACTGTCACCAAGAAACCAAAAACGCTGGGGTATTTTAATCAGATACCACCTCATTAAGTAGATAAAGTGGGGACACAGCATGAGAAATGTTGCAGTCTTAACAATAGATTGTTATAAAAATTTCAGTTTCTTTATTTCCAAATGCACAGTAACCCCGAAGAGTTGATATGTAGATGGTCTGCTCAAAAATGACTGCTTGAAAATGGCTCGTATACATTCATTAATCTTTATCTTATCGAAGTGCTTAGAAACATTTTTCTACAAAAATCAGTTGGTATGCCCTAATCCAACATGGTGGTTAAAATGTCATTAAATAGTTTGATTTAGTCAAACTTGTATAATTATGATTGGTTCAAATAATGATATAATCTTCAGCCTCCAAAGTATCCAAAAGAATTCCAGCCACAGTAACTTCAGTTTTTTGCTTGCTTGCCTGCTTAAGTATTTTAAAGTTCAATCACTTGGGCAACCCCTCGGGTCCCCTCCCACCATGGGAGCTTTTCTGTCCTCTCAATAAATCCTGCTTTAAAAAAAATAAAGTTTAATCATTTAAAAAGTTAAACTTAAGACCCTTAACATTCAGCCCACACCCAATTACCATGTCTGTTAATTCTGCCTCCTGAATTTGTCTACCACGCTCCAACCCAACTGCCACCATTCTAGTCTAAGGTAATATTTATCATCTCGCCCCTGATGAGCATTCTATTTTTGCACCAACAGTTTTGCCTTTCTGTAGCCCCTCACCCATACTATGACTAAAGTAGTCTTTCTTCAGGACACAGCTTAATATTTGACACAATGGATCATTCCCTTCTTCATTTAACTTCTGGGATATCATATTTTCCAGTTTTTTCTCTTACAACACTGGCTGTTCCTCCTCAGACTCCTTTGCTGGTCTTCCCACCTTTTCTTAAATTCTGAATGTTGAAATCACATTGCTCCCTTGCTCAAAACTTTTCAATGACTTCCAATCATATTTAAAATAAAATCCAACTTCTTTTTTTTTTTTTTGAGTTGGAGTCTCACTCTGTCACCCAGACTGGAGTGCAGTGGCCAGCCACGGCAGCCTCGATCTGCTGGGCTCCGGTGATCCTTCCACCTCAGCCTTCCAAGTAGCTGGAACTACAGGCACGTGCTACCACGCCTGGCTAATTTTTGATTTATTGTAGAGATGAGGTCTTGCCAAATTGCCCAGGCGGGTCTCAAACCCGCGGGCTCAGGCAATCCACTCACCTCAGTCTCCCAAAGCACGGGATTACAGGCTGAGCCACCGAGCCCAGCTAAATCCAACTTCTTACGATGGTTCACAAGGTCCTATGACTTAGGACTTGGGCCCTGCCTGCCTCTCTGACCTTATCCCTTCATCCTTTTCTCACACACTTCCCACAGTTCCTCCAAAACAGGAAGATCCTTCTATCCAAGGAACTGCTGTTTTCTCTTCCTGGTACATTCTTTCCCCAGGCCTTCATATTATGACTCACTTCCTTACCGCATTCAGGTCTCTGCTCAAATGTTACCTACTCAGAGAGACCTTCTCAAATGACCTCCTCAGGGTGAATTTCCCTGCTATTTCTATCTAAAATTGCTACCTTCTCTTCACAGTCTATCTCCTTACCTTACTTTGTTTCTTCTATCACACTTAGGATTACCTAAAAAGATATTGAATATTTATTTGTTTGACTTTTCCCTGAATCAGAATAAAAACTCCAGGAGGCAGAGGCTTTGTCATGTTTACGTCTAAGTGCCTACAACAGCACCTGACATGCAGTAGGTATTGAATAAATATGTAATTCCTCTGCTAAAATCAGTTTCCATTAGCTCTTAGATAAAATCCAATCTATTTAACATGACTTATAAAAACCCACTGTTATGTGGCTCCTCCTCAAGCAGAATCATTGTCTTCACACTCTCAACATTAAGCAAGGAATATACATTATATAGCCTTTCGTCTCACATCCAGCAACTTTTACTCATTCTTTTAATTATCATCTTAAATATTACTTCAGAAAGGCTTTCTCTGAATTATTCAACAAAATAAACTAAATTTAATTTCCTTGCCATATGTTCTTATAGCAGTCTAACAATTTTTAAAATTTATTTATTATAAAGATATGGGGTACAATTCAGGGTTAGGTATACAAACATTGATCATACAGGTACCCTTGTTGATGAGGTATGCCCCTTCCTCCCCTAGCAGTTTCCCTCAACTGTCAGTCCCACCCCCCTTCCCTGACAGTTTTCTACTACTACCAATCGCTTTCTTATAGCATTATAATTATTCAAGGTCACCTTATGAGTGAGAACTTATGGAACTCAGTTCTTTGTTCCTGTGATAAATCAAGCAGTCTATCATTTTTCTATCATGAAATATTAGTTTTTTAATTACTCCTCAGTACATCGATCCTATCAAAATACACATTCCTTGAAGGCAGTAAGCATGTCTGAATTGTATATCTGGCATATATGGGATACTCAAATATTTATGGAATTCACAAATGAATCATTAAAATGTATATTCACACAAAAGGATGAATCAGACACTTAGATCATCTTTAAAATACTAAAGCAGGGCCAGGCCCAGTGGCTCAACCTATAATCCCAGAACTTTGGGAGGCCAAGGTGAGTGGATTGCTTGAGCCCACGGGTTCAAGACCAGCCCAGGCAACTTGGTGAGACCTCGTCTCTACAATAAATCAAAAATTAGCTGGGTGTGGTAGCACGAACCAGTAGTTTCGGCTTACTTGGAAGGCTGAGGCAGAAGGATTGCCAGAGCCCAGCAGGTCGACGCTGGGGTGGCCATGAGTGTGCTTCAACAATGCAGCCTGGGTAACAGAGTGAGACACCAACTCAAAATAAGAAAAAAATTAAAGCATAGTAATTAAGTACTTTCGATCAACATAAATAGTGAGGCAAAAAATTGTACAGAAAATAAAATTATATAGTACATAGGGAAGAGAATAAGAAATATAATCACCAGGCTGGGCAGGGTGGCTCACACCTGTAACTTAACAACTTGGGAGGCTAAAGCAAGAGGATCACTTGAGCCCAGGAGTTCAAGACCAGCCTGGGCAGCAAAGCAAGATCTTGTCTCTACAAAAAAATTAGCTGGGTGTGGTTTTGTGTGCCTGCAGTCCCAGCTACTCAGGAGACAGGCAGCAGGATCACCTGAGCCCAGACAGCCTGGGCAACACAGTGAATCTAAAAAGAATGCCAGGGGGAGTGAAGGGGACCACTAATCTATATATTATATTTATTGCAATGCAAAAACTAGAAGCAAATATATTTGTGTATTATTTGGAGGGGGAGGGACAAAAAGGGAAGTAACCAACAACCTTCATCAGATTCTCAAGAGGAATATGGAAGATCCCTATTGAATATACTAGGGAAATATTGAATATAATGAGGCTCATCCATATGCAGCACAGTACTCTAGGTTAACAATTTAATAATGCTCAGCAGAGAACAACTATTATGTAAGCTGGGAAGACAAGAGAAACAATATACCTGGGTAATACATGGCTATGCTCTGTATGTCTCCAGAAAAAGAAAATTAAGAACAATTTTAATCTATCAAAGTGTCCATAAACAATTAAAGTGCCCCCAAATGTACCAAAGAGAACACTTTATGATACCTAAAGGAATATTAAAGAAATAATGAGAAATGGTTCTTTGAGTGGTTAGTCCCAAAGATATAGAACATATCAAAAGGGACTCCTTGCTTACACATTTTGATACACTCTTAACACACGTATATTCACATAATCCATCTTTCAAAGTACTAGATCTAATCTGAGAATTCCAAATGAAAAACAGCTATAATGAAATCTACACATCCCAGCCAAGTTCTAGAAATGTCCTAAGAATCTAAAAAGAGTTTTTACTAACTAGTTGCTTACTAATTTCAAATTTTGTTTTAAGATTACATTTCACAAATCATAACTGAGAATGACTGATTCAAATTTGGAAAATTATATTTACTATTAAAGGTGGAAAAATCAGAAGAGCTGACATCATTTAAAAAAGAGATAACATTTTTCCTGCTATATAATGAAATGACTAATATAATTAGGATAATAATTTTAGATTTTCCTTTAATGGCAAATTTCTTTCCTTATATCCTCTCTGCCATATGGCTCCAGTTAAAGGGATAGGGCAAACACTACTCTGGAAAACAAAGGGCTAGGAAATAACAAACCTTCAAAAACATTAGGAGGAAGTAGGAAAAAAGCTCACCCCTTTTATCCCTAGTAAATAAACAAGAGAAAAGTCAAAACTGGGAAGGCTTTTGCCTATTTCCGCATATAAAATGCTGAGTTTAGACCAACATGTAGAATGGTCCTGGGACAATATGGTTTGAGAGGAAGAACAAGAGTCTTAGCAAAGAAGAGTAGCAAATAAATGAGCTTGGGTCAATAATCCTGGTATCGCATGGCATCCATATACAGGGAGAATCCAAAAGTTCCATAAGCTCTGGAAATATCACTCCTAAATGAAAGACAAGCTAGTCCCATCTAAGTAGTCAAAACAGTTCAGAACAAGACTAGAGAAGCTCCCCCAAGCAGATACTAGTGAAGACCAATGACTGATGCACAATTCCAAGACACTCTACCACCATCACAAAATCACATAGGCAAGCCTCTATAACATTAAAAACATCCTGAGGCACAGTAGGAGGAAGAGGAAAGGAAGGATAACTGAAAGACTGAACATGTACCTAAGAGAAGCTGAATTCTCTAATGAGACTGATGTTAACTGGCAAGTCTAAGCTGTCTAATATCCTGAACCTCAACATGTCTACCACTACCTTATTTGGGAAAATGCTTGTGAGAAAGATTAGAGCTATCAAAAAAAATAAGGAAGCTATATTTTGCTTGAACTTTGAATGTTGAAAGATAAAATTTTAATCTTGCTACATTAACAATAAGTTTATTGATTTAGTTCTCATTTCCTTTAAAAACCAATTAAGATTTTAAAATACTATTATCAATATCCTCAGATAAGACACTGCATCCATAAACAAAGACACAGTGGTTTTTTTTGGTTTTTTTTTTGAGTTGGAGTGTCACTCTGTCGCCCAGACTGGAGTACAGTGGCCACTCCCGGCCACTGCAGCCTTGCCCTGCTGGGCTCCAGCAATCCTTCCGCCTCAGCCTTCCAAGTAGCTGGAACTACAGGCGCGCACTACCACGCCCAGCTAATTTTTTATTTATTGTAGAGATGCGGTCTCGCCAAGTTGACCAGGCGGGTCTCGAACATGTGGGCTCAGGCAATCCACTCACCTCAGCCTCCCAAGACACAGTGATTTTAAAAATAAAAAAGAAAATAAAAGGAAAAGTTCTTGGAAACCAGAAATAAAAAGCATAAATAAGAAACAAAAGGACTGGAAGGTAAAACAGAAAATATCTTACAAAGCAGAGCAAAAAGACAAAATCATAGAAAGGACAAAAAAAAAAAACTAGAGTCAGTCTAGGAGGCCCAATAACTGTAAAAATAAAGATCCAGAAAGAGAATTAAGGAAAAAAAATTAAACAGAAAAGCAACAATAATTAAAGAAAACAGAATTGTTGACATAAATGTCCAGACTGAGATACAGTATGCCTAATATAAAATAAATTGTCAAAAAATTTTATAACTCCATTAATAGAAAGAAAATGTTTAAAAACTTCCATATGGAAAAAAATCCTTCATACAAAGGATAAGGATTCAGAAAGGCTTCAGACTGAGAAGTCTGGTAGAAGAGCAACTCAGGAAAAAGCCATGCAAAATTCAGAGGGAAAATTATTTCTAACCTAGTATTCAGTAACAAGTCAAAATATCAAGTGTCAGGCAGAAGATATTTTTCAGACTTGGGGGGGGTCCCCATCCATCATTTCTCAGGAAGCTACTAGAGAAAGTATATCACCAAAACAAAAGAATAAATGAAGAAGATATGGAATCAGAAACCAAGGTTCAACACAAAATATAGGCAAAGGAAGGGCAACTTCAAGATGACAACTGTGCATAAAGGGAAAGAGTTACCAGTCTTCAAACCAGTCAGAAGAGATGTTCTCAAGAAGATAACATTTATAGAACACTCAATGTGTTTGAAATATAATGAGAGGAGATTTAGAGAACTGAGGACCAATTTAGAAATTAATTAGTGTTAAATACATAGAAAACAAAAAATGGGGGAAAATAATTATTAGCTCAGGAGAAAAGTTTTACAAGAAAAGAAGAGTAATCATAGTATACCAAACAATTCAGCTATGAATTGCCTTTTCAGAGTAATACTATTATAAACAACCGATTCTAAACCATATGAAATTATGGTTGGGAGAATAGGCATACAGAGAGTGTGCAAATGTGCCAGAAAGGAGGGAGAGTTAAATCCTCATTTTCCATTGTGGGAAGACAATACCTAATACTTTAAGAAGTAACAGCAAAGGCGGTAATGGTTGCACAACGTGAATATATTTAATGCCTGTAACGTAAATATGGTTAAAATGATACATTTTATGTTATGTATATTTCACCACAATAATCTGAAAAAGTAACAGCAAAAGCATATGGGCAGTAAATCCCAAAACAAAATGCTGCTCTGTTTGATTGTTGCCTCCAAAGATAAGGAAGCTAGATGGCTGGGAGGGCAAGGAGAGGCGAGGCAGGCAGGGCAGTGTGGGAGTTCCTTGAGCCTTTGAAAGAGGTACATGTGTAGCTGACAAAAATAAAAACTAAATTTTAAAAACAATCACGAAGCCGGGCTAGGTGGCTCAGCCTGTAATCCCGCGCTTTGGGAGGCTGAGATGAGTGGATTGCCTGAGCCCACGGGTTCGAGACCCGCCTGGGCAAGTTGGCGAGACCTCATCTCTACAATAAAATCAAAAAATTAGCTGGGTGTAGTAGCGCGCGCCTGTAGTTCCAGCTACTTGGAAGGCTGAGGCGGAAGGATCGCCGGAGCCCAGCAGGTTGAGGCTGCGGTGGCCGGGAGCGGCCACTGCACTCCACTCTGGGCAACAGAGTGAGACTCCAACTCAAAAAAACAAAAAAAAAAAGCACAAAATAATAATAATAATAATAATAATAATAAAATAAAAAAATAAAAACAATCA